>VZRV01001162.1:475970-548470 GCA_013398115.1 Falcunculus frontatus
CTTACTGGCCCTACTACCTGAGACTTAATAGACAAACTCCAGTTTGAAGGAGAAGAGGGGTTTTTGGCAATATAAGAAAAGAATGGCCCAAAATACCAAATATTTTTCACACATAGACCAGTGATCAGACAAGTGCTGTAAGGGCTAACTAACTTCCAACAGTCCCTGTGATGTGAATGAGATGTGAAAGATTCCTCAAGGCGGAAAATGCCTTTTTTATTTCTCCTTTTCCAAGGATGGTCACTAATTGCTTCATCTCCTACTCCTACAGGTTGGAAATAATTGCATAATGATCACAAAATCAATTTTTGTCCATATCTGTTCTTCTCAATCAATGCCTTTCCTGCTTCTTAAGCTGGGCTCCAAAGTTTTCTCAGAACCTCAGACAGTACCTGCTTTCTTACCTTTTTTTTTTCAAAATGTGCAGAGTGCATCAAGGATACAATTTCAGTCTATACTCCCTGTACTGTGCCAGGATACTGTGTCTCTTTGTCAGTCAGTCAGTGACTTCCTAGCTGGAAGCCACAGCCTTTGGTGCACTGCAAGTGCAAACCAGGGTTAAGTGCCTGGAGCTAGCCAAGCCCTTCAGAAATGTTCCTTAAAGCCAAAAAACAGTTTTAAAAGATTAAAACTGCTCTGAGAGGCCAAGTGTTAAATCTGAAATGCCCAGCAAGTCCAGGGATATCCTCAGTTCCTTCTCAGAGAATGGTAACCCGACTTACTGAGATACAGGCAGTCCTTTCAGTAGGTCTGAATTATTGTAATCTATCAACACTGTTATCCAGTATTGGTACATGCCAAAAGAGTATGAAGAAACAACTCCTAACTCCATTTAAAATTCATTTATGCATTTTGATTCTTAAAATCCAGTGAGAAATCTGTGGCCAAGTGACTCAAAAAACTCCAACAGAAAAACATTTGTAGAACCTGATAAATAAGATGCAGAAAAGTCAGATAAAATTTAAAAATTCAAAGTAGAAAACTTCATTTAGTTTTACAGTCAAGAGTGCTTTTCTTAAAAGGTGTGGAAAGCAGACCTATCCTCTTATATGCATTTTTTTTCCTAAATAGTAAGGGACAAATGATAGAACTTGGCTAAACACGTGGCAGTTATGGGTTATATTATTTCATTTTTGCTACTTTTATATTCAGGCATCTAGCTTATTGTTTTAGCAGTTTGGACTTGAAAGTCAATTTTTTAGGAATTTTAAGCATTTTATGCATGCTAAGCACTCTTGTTAAACTTGGGAGTATTACTTTGATCAAAAACTCTGCAACTCTGCTTCTAGACTCAGATGATATACTTTGGAGCCAACTGTCAGAACTGGCCATAGCCCTATTCAAGGCTATTAATATTTATCACTAATCTGACAGTAAGTTATTAAAATCTAACTGTCCTATTAAAATCTAACCATCCTGTAAGTCTGTAATTTTTTCTTCTTCTTTTTGCTTTGGTTGTGACATATTTAAGAATATATGAATACTTTGGAAAGAAAACCAGAGAGAGTGGTCTATGTGTTTTTTTCATTGCAGTTTTAGACAGAGGCAGCCATGGTCACTGTCTTGAAATCTGATGAAAATATATATTGTTCCCTTTTTCCACAGAACATCTCTTGATATGTTTGATGATACTTTAAATGATTTGATATGCTTCAACTTTTGTTCTGTTAGAAAGATCAGAGGAAAGAAAACTTCTACCCGAAAACAAAAGAATTCATGGAGATTGCTTTTCAGAAGTTTTTGAATACAAATATTCTTTTCATTTCACTCTACTTTCTTCTAACAGTTACTTAACTCCTGTATATGACAGGGCAGACTCAAATAATTTTCCAAACGGACTGCTGAACAACTCTATGATCCCAACTCTGTGTATTTATTCAGTTTGATCATGTCTCCACCTCTCATAGCCATGAGACCCATGATAGTACACTCCAGTTAATATTTCTTTATTACTTACAGTAACATATTTCCTTTTCTTGTTTCTCTTCCCTGTTTCTGTATCATGGGGTAAGACTTCTTATCTAAAACATGAAGCCCTGGTTTACTCCACAAACGTCTGTTTGGCATATTCATTGGAAAATTGATCTAGCTGTGATTTTTCTCCCACACAATGTAGGTTCAAGCTCAGTCTATTGAGCTATTTTATTTCGGATAACTACTTTGATATTGAGATCTTGCCTGATCTTGCCATTGCAGCTGTTCAGCTATTGTCACTGATGTGGCATTTCTGTTTGTAGGTCTGATGGAGGCTTAGTGCCCTTAAGTGATGCAGTTCGTATTGATCTTCATTGTTTTCTTATTGACCCAGTACCCACAAATAGAAAGATTTCTGTATTCACGTCTCCTCTACTTCTCACCTCTTTTCTGAACTGAAGTTAAAGGTCTCCCTGTCTGTCTTGCATGTTTACTCTAGGTGTGTCTCCACACATTTCCAGGTTTGTCTCTTTCATTTTTTTCCCACATTGCCAAAGATCTATAGTATGTGTTAGAGCACTCTCTGCCTACTGATTCTTCTTTGACCACTGCGTGTTTCAAGATCTCATGGCAGAATAAATTGAAATGTGAGTTCTTGTGTTGAATGAACAGATTACAAGAGCTGGTGCTGTTAGCTCTCACCTGCCATCTGAGACGAATTTCAGCTCGGTGAGTATTTCTTTCCTGTATTAAGCAATAAAGTAAAAACTGACCAGTGTGATCACTGTTTTGAGTTTCAACTGGACGGTGTAAGGAAAAGCTCCTTGCAGCGATCTTGGCTAGTAGGTAGTAGCCAACCACCCCTGCTGTGACAAAAAAAAGGGGCATGCTGACACGTGTCTCCCTTCCAGAATACTGCTCCAATCTCCATCTGCATTCTGCTAATTTCTTAATATACTGGCCAAAATATGGTTGCAAAAGGGAAATTGCAGAGCAGTAGAGATTTTTCAAATGTATTGTGTTGCCATCTCCCTAGTTTAACTCTTTTTTTTTTTTTCCACAGGCCCTCATTCATTTGTTAGCTCAATTTCTCACTCATTTTGAAAAATTAATATTCAGGACTAAGTCATGTATTACTTCCTACTAATACAATTTGTGGGATGTAGATGAGCTGTTGAAAGATGAGGTTGTATAAAAAATTGGTTGTGTTTTTGGTTTTTTCTCCGGGAAAACCATTTTTTGCTTATAAGTATCATCATAGATTTTCCACTAAAATTTCCACTTACCAGTCACTGGTCTTGATACAGGAAATATGAGGAGACACGAGTTATTATTGGGATTTCAGATTCAGCTATCATTATCTTTTTCTTTTTTTTAACATTACGAAACCTAACTGGAAACATTTCTTCAGAAAAATGGGCAGTATTTAGCGATCAATAACAGTGATTTGAGAGTGTGACCCTTGCAGCATAAACCAAGCTGTCAGACATAAGAGGGAGTGTGATTTTCATAAATAAAAAGATGTGTTCTGACTATAAAATTGGAAACCAGAAACTTTGAGCTGTTATATTACCTAGCTGAGCAGCTATAAAGTTTAAAATGCAATAATATAAGTAAGTAAACTTGAATTTAGGATGCAATTAAGAGGTTGAAGAGATTTGAAGGTCACACCTTATTAGAATTGTCACACATATTTTTTTTTAGTAGCAAAAACACTACTTGTTAACCAGGTTTCTAACAGAGATTTGTATTTATACAGAATTTTGAAGCTGGAAGTATTCCACTACAGCTTTGTTTGTTATTCCACCTACTATCACCGAGCCCTGAGTTGTGCATTATGCGTCAAAACATTTTCCATTCTTTCAGAGTTCTTGGGGAGGCAATACGATGTAATTCATTATGCCCTGAAGATAAACAGTACCTCTTGACCTTTTCAAGTAAAGTTGCAATATTTTCTTATTCCAGAATGTAATATTGTACTGAGCCCATATCAATGTGATAAGATAAATGTTTCCTTTTCTAATGTAAACCAGAGTGCACTACATTTATATAAAAATCTTGGGGGATACCCAAAGCCTCCAGATAAAAAGGGGCAGCTTGGCTATTGTAGGTCTGCATTTTTGAATTCTCAGTCTCAAAGCACAAAGGGCAAACTGCAGCCAGTCTTGAAGACGATGGCCATTTTTCAGAATGAGCAGATTTTTGTGTTGCCCAGTTTAGGATTCTCCTAAAGAATGTTCATGCAAATTGAAAAAAAGTTTAGAATTTGTTACCATTAAAAGAGCAACCAAACAAAAACCCACAGAAACAGAGATTAAATGCCTTTCTTAGTACCAGGATCTTTTGAGATGTCCCAGTAGAAGCCTGTGGGTCAGTGTAACACTTGTGTGTAGTTAACTTGCTTTCTACTATGCTCAGTATGTCAGGAAAAGAAAGACTAATGAGAAGTATTATTTTATCTCATTTCTTTTTCTGCATTCTCTACTCGTGTTCAGAGCACAGTTTTCTTTAGTCTCTTGGCTATTGTATATTTCTCTGTTACATTGCTCATGGCATGTTTCTGGTTGATGAAGTCGCTTATGCACAAATGTGGTCACCACAGTGGAGAGGGCTCCGAACATGGCACTTTAAGCTTCCCTTCTGCCTGTAAGACAATGCCCATATCCAAAGGCAAACACATATTTGGCTTCATGGACTTTGCCCAAGTGTTAATGCAGAGTCCTAGTCTCTTATTTCCTGGCAAATCTCTCTTCCAATGGCCTCATTTATCATATGTTAAATACTTTTGTATGCAGGTCTGCTTATTATGTGGCATGTAAAAACCCTCTGTTATTCATGTATATTCTATTCACAGAAAAGAGTGGTTTTAGCTGCAGCTACTCTTACATGTAAAATGACACGGTATGTTTTAAAATCAGTTGGTTGCTATTACTTCTGCTCTTATGCGTTTGGAACCTCATAGATATTCTGACTGGTTACTACTGTAAGCAAAATTATACTGTTGCACTGTAAAGTAGTAACATCTTTGAACCCCTTCAGGCTGAAAGTAAGACTATTCTAAACATACTAACCACAGCATATAAATTAGATTCATCAGGGGTTAAAACACAGGTGAAAAGAGTAGTTAAGAACAGGAGTAAGAAGAAATGAAGTATCATTAAATCAGTCTATTTTACATATGTATCATGTTAATAACCTTTTTTGGACTTCTTGTCTATTAATTTTTATTTATTTAAACTTGAGCAGAGTCTTAAAATGTAAAGACAACATTTGGAAAGATTAAGGTCAGTATTAGGAAATTAACTAAGAAAAACAAGTTTTAAGAGAAGACTTTAAGTTCTTGGGTGATACAGAAACATGAGTGAAGGTGAGGCTACCATGTTGGGCAATGTAAGGAAACCCCTGGAGTCACCCAGGGAAGAAGAAAACCATAATAAGAAAAGGAAGGCTGACAGATTAGAAGAAAAAAAATGTAGACAGGGTTCTTTAGGGGGTCACATTGACTAGGACTTTGCGAATAAAGAATTAGATTTTGGTTTGAAAACAAATGGTGCGTTCACCAGGGAACCAAGCCGAATGTATGAACTAGATATTCTCTGCACTGGAAAAAAGGTATTTGTAAACTGATGAGGTTTAGAGGCAAAGAACTTAGATATTGTGTTAGCAGATGTGCAGTCATGCATCTTACTTAGATACTGTTTGCTCTTTGGTCCCGGCATTTGAGACAGTTCCACATATCTGCAGTAAAGATAGTCCAGAATTTCTTCCAGCTTGAAGATAGCTTCTAGAATTTATATATATATAAATAAAAGTTTATGCGGTCTGTATTCCATAGTAAAAGAGCACACTAAGGCAGAAATGGTACAAATGACTCAACAGTGTTTACCACTCAATCTGTAGCTTATCTCCTTGCTCATTGTTGGGGATAGCTAAATGATCTGTATCAAATTCATTCTGCAGCTGTCAGTACCTGCAAGCATATAAACAGGCAGGTAAGATTTCTAGAAGGCAGATGACCGCATCACTAAGAGGACTGCTCTAATTGGCATAATCAGTACAAGAAATGAAGAGTGAAAGAGCATGAAAATAGAATTACTTTTGTACCCCTTCAAAGGAGACAGTAACGGGCTGCATTCATTTAGTTGCTCCTGCAGCTGACTGTGCTGAACTTCCCCTGAACATAGAAAAGCAGCATTTTAATCTCCCAAACCATCCATCTGGCATCTTCCATTAACGTTAAACAGGAAGAAAAAAAAAAAAAAAGAGGGGGTGTTGTTGCTCAGAAACATTTATATCTGACTTGAGGGTTCTACAGAAATATTAGCCCTTGGAGGAAGGTGACCCAGTCAAATTAAACATTTCTGCACACTCCATTCTTGTGTCTCGTGGCAGAATGGAGTTTGCCTGTGCCTTGAATTTCACTGTAGCCTTTCTTCTTTACTAGACTGAAGGGTTTTAAATCTGTTTGAAATATGTATACCTTTGGATATTGCTTGAAATTAGCTACAGTGTGAGTAGATATGAGAGACTGACAGTTGAACACATATAGTAATCAGCAAGGGCAGGATTTAATTGCAGCTAATTTGTACTGGTTGAACACTCCTCCGTATATTTTATACTCAATTATATTTATAATGTTTTGGACAATCAACATATGGTAAAACTTAAAAGTATAAGCATTTAATCTAACACAGATTTGACCTGTCCCTTCTTTCTTTGCTTGTCAGAAGCTTTTAATCCTTTCTGTATAGAAAACAGTTTCAGAAATGCAAGTCTCAATACAGGACCAGATATCTTCCTATGTTTGGTCCTACTAATTATTGGAATTTGAGGATGCATTAAAGGCTGCCATGTGAAATGTTGAATTACCTCTGTTTCCAAAACCTTATTTTTACTTGAGAAATTCAGGAAACTTGCTGAATCTATATTACAGTGTGGGTGAATATATATGGTTTGTGACAAGTTAGATACAACACAATGATTTATGTCTGTGTCAATGTACATTGCTGAATCCCCTTCTTTTTGCTCAAGTAGAAATTTTCTTCTCCTTACCGTTCACTTTCCATTTTTATAAAACTATGTTGTTGAAGCTTTAGGTGTCATTGGTTTTCTTCTTGTGACACCCAGGAAAAAACCCAGACTGAACCAAAATCAGAATTCTGTTATGCCATAAATAATATGGGGTAATATATTTGAAAAACTTTAAAATATGTTCTAGAACAGAGATTAAATAAAGAGTTGCAACAGAGGCTTTTAGTTCTCAGAAACGCAGACATGTTAAGAAAACTTTGTCTGAAAAAAACTTGCAACCTTGAAAACAAATGCTCAGGTTGGTACCACTTGCATTTGGCAAAATTTCAGAAATTGCTTCTTCCAACAAATTTATTGATTGATAAAGGTGAAAATTCCTGCAGGCATTGCTCTTAGGGTTTTTTCAAACTTTAACTTTGTTGCAAAGTGTCTACTTTGGAATACTATTAATTCACATGTAAATAATTTTAAATGTGGCTCATGATATATCTTGTCTTGCAAGATGATGTAAGAGCTTGAGTGAATTCCATGTGTTCATATTTCAAAGTATGGTGCCTATTAGGTGACTCTGGAGTCTACCAGTGTTTGTTATAAAAGAGAGACTATATATACTACTTAAACTGTATCAGACTAGTCAGAGAAACACTTGCCTTGAAAATGAAGGATGTCAGTTTAGGCAAAATCAAATTTTTTTCTTGAGTAGCGTAATCATCTCTAGTCACTAAAATATGTATTCTCAGTGATATTGTGCTGGCCTGTTTGTTATACTCTGATTACTGTATGAGTCTTTTTCAATACCTTCTAGTCAGGAAGGAATTTAATTTCTCTTTGACATTACTTCCATTGTTTTTGTTTTTGGTGCTATTCTCTTTGCACTTGTAAAAAACTTCTAAAGATTGTCCTTAATGTACAGTCTTAGTCCGTGTAGTCTTTCTGTGATTCACCTTTTCTCTGTGTCTTTTATAACAATGGAGGAATAATTCAGTTATTCGTCAGAGAGACACAAAACCTCTAGCCAGAATCTTCCCAAATTTTGATGCAGAAAAGTCTAAAGAAAAATACTACTGATGATTAAATTATTTTTGAATATATTGCTAACACTTTTCATTTTCACAGTATTCTGTTCCTGAAAAATCTCATTTTCATAGTATCCTTAAAATAAACGAATAAAAGTATTCATAATTATAAAAAAACCCTTGAAGTTGGACGTTTTTATCTTTTCACTTGTTTTTGCGCAAATGCCACTGGTGATACCCCAAAGTCTTAGCAATGCTCCCTGTTATCTGGTTCCAGAGTCCCAGCCACCTTTGCTGAATAACCTCCTTGCTCCTTTGCCAGTAGCAGATGGGGTTCAGTCCCAGCATTGAGAGCTGGGGCACTCTTGGAATTGGTGACTAACCTGAGCTCTGAAAATTACTCTCTTTAGATCCTTTGTCAAATTATGTAACTCTGAATACTCAGTCTTAAGTGCCTAAACATGAGGAGGAAAAATACTATCAACCATATTAGTATTTACAGAAATTATTATATGGTACTATTTTTGTGGATTTGATTGATGACAAAGCATCTGGAAACAGATGCTTTGGATGCTTTGGACGCTTTGGGTTTTTTGCCACTGCTTCTTTGATGAAAGAAATGAAGGTTTTTCATAAAACAGTGGCTTTGTCAAAATTTTGACTTTTTTCAGTAGAGCTCATCCCAGATGCACGGGGTGTCCATGTAAAACTGGTACTTAAAACTCAGCAGCATATACACCATGGGAGGTTCAGAACGCAGCAGTTCAGAATGAAAGGAGTCTTGATTCCCCCACCCCCGAGTGTGTGCTCTTGTTTCTGATAACAATTTGTTTTTCCAACCTGTTCAGCTATAAAATCAAGGTCCTTTGACACCCTCCCAAGCCATCCCAAAATCACAACCTGGCTGCTTCTTCCAAGAGAGGCTCCAAAACAACATGTTCAGCTGTTTCAAGCACATAGCCATGATCTTCACTAGTAAATTAAGCATGTGGTTCCTGGATACTAAACTGAGCAGTTGACACAGGGTGGGACATGAGCTAATAAGCGTTTTAGGCCCCAGAATTGGGATAGCTGCACCCAGTTCCATAGTCAAACTGGTCCTTGGAAAAGTCTGACTGCAGAGCTGTGCCAGGGCATAGCTTGGGAGAATGTGGATCAGCACAGGTAAAAAATGCATGCCCAGAGCTGTGCTCACAGCTTGCTGGTGCAGAAAATCACATTCTCAGTCACTCTCCAGTTTTCGGTGTAGGTGAAGCCTGAGAGAGTTGGTAAAAGTGATATTGTCATGATACCTTTTTCCATAATGCATTCCCTATATTTTTTTGTAACTCTGTACATGAAAGTGCTTGCAGGGTTCATGTCTTAGTGTTATTAATGAACCTGGGAATTGCTGGAGAAGAAGGTGAGAACCTCTGACATTCATCTAAAATCAAAGATTGTTTCACCTGCCGGCCACTGCTCTTTCTTCAGGTAGCAGCATAAGCCTTATGCCATAAACTGTGCTCCAAAAAGTATTTCAAAGCCATCCCAAAGTCCTCACATAAAATAGTTTCTCTCCTGTTTTTATTCTTCAGTCCACTGTCCTATGGTGCAAGAGCCCTGGGAGCTGCAGTAGACTAATAGGTATTATCCAGAAGGCTTTCTCATAAAAGGCAAGGCCTTCTGACTAAAAATAGTGTATTACTATGATGTCTGTCATGTATTTTTTCCCGAATCTCAGAGATGAAATTATCTAAATTTTATCCTGCAAAATAAAAAATCCATCTCTAATAGATTAAATAATTTTTTTATAATAGCAGCTAAATTCAAATTTACTGTAGATTGTGACACTGTACTAGTATTGAAATATCTAGTCAGGAATAGATCCATGTTTTGTGTGATACTTGAAACTCATAGTGTGAAGAAGTGATGATCTAGTATGAAAACATATGTGAATGTTCACTGAGAAGATGCATTGCATCCTGCCCAGTGATTCAAATGAAAAGGCAATATAGTTAAAGTTTGCTGTGGTTTAAAATGTACCAAGAAGGAAAAAAAGGTATTGTAGAAAGAAGAATCTGGAGAATACTTCTAGGACGTGAAATCTGAACGCTGTGCAATGTGTAAAGAGCAGTGTCTTTAAAAGAGATGACTAATGACTGAGCTTAGACCGTAGTAAGTTGATGACATGATAGAGGACTGAAAAAATAAAAGCTGAATATTAAGTTTTGATTTATTTAAAGCAAGAATAATTGAAGGAGTATATGGAGTAAAATTTGTATCTGAGCTTCATTTTCAACGTATTTTGATCGTGCGCTATGTTGCCAATGCTTTTTTCTTTTGTGCATGTTAGTGATAGTAGTTATGTAATATATGCTGCATGGTTCAGAGGAAATTTTACAGTCTTATGCCAGAAGAGAATTTAGCTAATGTGAAATAGTACAAATGTTTGGCACCTACATAATTGGGTGTGTCTGCTTTTACAAATGCATCTAAAGATAATAATGCCCCAAAGCATATTTATGATTATAATTCCTTGATTATCTTGCTGTTTAGGAAGATTACTGCAGATGTCATGTCAGTATAAAAAGGATAATTCTTTCCTGGGTGAGCTTGATGAAGTGTGATGGAAACATCTACCTTTTAATTCAAATGCCTAACCTGTTGCCTTGCTCATGTATATTACTTGGGAATTCCTCGCACGGTTGCTATCAGTTCTCCAGCACCTAAATGCCCTGGGAATTGCAAAATATCTCTATTCCTCTTCTGCAAAACAATTTTAATAGCTTCGGGTCTTTTCTTTTTCGTCCCTGCAAGTTTCTAATCATAAAGAATATACTCCCTACTAGATCTCCTCACAAGGACTGAAACTAGGATGAGGAGCCTGAGGACATTTGCCTGTCTCTCTATACTTGCATTTTAGCTTAAAATTAAAGCTCTTTGTAATTTCACTCTTTTTATAATCTTCACTCTTAAAAGTCCCTGAAGTGGAGAACGCTTTCTCAGTAGCACAGTAGGGCTGTTAAGTCTACCCTTCAAAACATACAATTCATTTGCCAACTACAGCAAGAACGTGAAGATTGAGATTCTTCAGAGACAGATCTGTATGTTGGATTGTACCTGCTAGATCATCACAAAATGCACCAAGAAGTTAAAACGTAGATAAGCAGTGCAAGAGATAAGCTGAAATTTTAATAATTCAAGCAGGTCACAGTAGACCACAAGTGCAGATAGCTCTTCCAGGAAGACGCAGAGCTAATCAGTGCTAATTTTGTCCGGTTTTTGACAGAATATAAACGTTACCTTAAAAAAAAAAAAGATATTTAGTTTTTTACGTGAATGCGTTTGTTACTTCACACATATATAAATGTATAAACTAATTTGTGA
This sequence comes from Falcunculus frontatus, assembly GCA_013398115.1. Classification (NCBI taxonomy): domain Eukaryota; kingdom Metazoa; phylum Chordata; class Aves; order Passeriformes; genus Falcunculus; species Falcunculus frontatus. The sequence continues at coordinate 487,298 of VZRV01001162.1, forward strand.
TCGTGGAACAGAGATTCCTCTGGTGTCTCACTGTCTGCACTTGATACCAGATTTTAGTGCTTTAGAATTATTCCAAGGAGTTTAAAGTAGACCTTTTGTTTTCAGCACATTCAGAACTATTGCCCAATGCCACCATTGATGAGTTTAGTGTCTAGAAACAGGCTGCTATTTGCATAATTTACTTCTTGATCTCATATCAAGACAAGTTTTTACTGGTTGGTTGTTTGGTTGGTTGGTTGGTTTTAATTCCAGACCAAACTCCACTTCTGTCTCCAAAATATGGTTTCTCAAAATCCTTGAAAGATTGCAAATAAAATGGCTATTGTTATATTGCCTGTTTACATTAATTTTTATTGTTTCTTCCCCTAATCTTTCTTTCATCAAATGTGTTCCTGTTAGTATAGTTTATGTTAACTAAAGTTTTAGAAAGCATCACAAAAATATCCATAAGAAAAAATAAAAATATGCACAGTAGGATTTCAGTCCAGCTGATTTAGCTTTAGCAATATAGACCAATTTTTAAAGTGGCTGAGATTACATAGTGACTTTTGATCAAATTAGTTCATTAAAAACATGACTGAAAACGGGTCCATTTGCTTTTGCCTTTTTTTATTTGTGGAGATGTCTGACGTTAGTTAATCTAGTCATGCTTTAGACCCTCATTCTTGCCTTATTTTTCTGTCCTCTTCTTAGTTCTCCATTTCAGCCATATCTCTGATGTTTCTAGTAAAAATTGTAATAAAAGAAAATCTTGTTTTCTGCTACTGTTGTGCCCATACTTGGAGGTGAGGACACAAGAATCCTGATCAGAGGCTCTGGCTGCAGTTAGGGCACAGAGCACTTATTTCTAAGCCATCTCCTGTTCTGTATACACTATTTCTCTGTTCAGTCCAGAATTTCAAGGGTAGTCTCATAAACACAAAAGTGGTCGTGTAAGGTCGGAAAATTCCAAAGAGCAACTCTGTATGTGCCGCTCTTGCTGATCCTCTGCTGTTAGCTCACCATGGAAACAAACCATGCTGAAGCTTCATGATATTCAGTTTATGAGAACATGGTGTTATTTGAAATGTAGCAAGGTGTTAGACATCACAGTAATCTGAATTTGGCATGCTTTCACAGGAACCACACAATAAAATAAAACTGGGCTGGGAGATGCTTTTAAAGATCTTCTGTGTCCCAGAGCAGAATCGGTGCTCTTAGGTGTTCCTTAAGATGCTTGTTGAACAGGTTCACCAATAATGATTTTGCAGCATGTACACAATTTATTGTACTCCTCCACTACTCTACCACTGGAAAGTTTCTTAAATTTAATTAAATCTCCCTGGATTCAGTTTAGGGCTGTTCTTGTTTGTCCTTCCCATGGAATACAATTAATTTGTTCTGTGCAAATACTTGCTGATGACTGTTACTGCTATAGGGTTGGGATTTTTTTCATGGTTTTATGGTTAGACTTCTGCTATCCCATATGTTGGATTTTCTCATTGACATCGTTATTGCAGTTCTTATCTGCTTGCTGGTAAAGTGGTCCACCTCTTTGAACCGTTGTGCCCAAGCTGGGTACATTTCTCTAACTGAATCTTTAGAAGGTTGAGGAAAGTTTTGTATATGACAATCCTATTTTTATATCTCAGTTGCTTTTATCATAGTAATATGACAGAATTTTTTTACGTCTTTAATACGTGGTTTTCATCACAGATATATGTATTAAATTTGAGATTTCTTTAAATTATGCTCTTGTAAGAACTAAAAGTCAATAATTAGATCTATTAGAACTATTTTAAAACACCCTTTAAATGTATAATATCAAATGTGAAACCCAGTCATGACCTTTTTCTTCTCCACTGATTATCAATTGGATATTTCAATAATGGCTTTTGTGCCTTCCTCCCATACAGTAAAAGCCTGATATGACCATCTTGATAATATTTCCTTTCATGGTTACAGTCTCACTCATTCCCTGGATATGGATTTCTCAGGGCAGTGGTAAATCAAATTGTTATCATTCAAATATTTGGAGCCCTTTCAATCAGTGGCTCTTCAATAGATATGTAATTTCTCACACTTGGGTTGTCTGAGAGAGTTAGATTAGTATAATTCCTGTAATTTTACTTGATTTTGGTACCATGTAGATCCATTCTCTTTGATGGGTAGTTTTGGTTACTAGCTTACGGGGAGGGTATCTGGATGAGAAATCTGTGCTTCTGATACATTGTGTGAGCACTCCTTTACTAATGAGTGCAGAATGTAATTTAATTGAAAATAAGTGGTAAAGATAGACATATTTCATTCTGACTTCCAAATGGCTAGGGCTATTTTAGGGTAAAATTATTTTGGCATTTATTCTTCCCATGCTATTTTACCTCTCTGTGTTACTTGACAAAACTAAGCAGTCCTCAGATCTGTCCTCTCAAACTTGAGGTTCTATTCTGGGTATCTTGCTGTTGGCCAGAACAAAACGTTTGAGTGTGTACTTCCTTCTGGTTTGTATCTGCCTCACTTTTTGGTTTAGTTTATATCTTGGTGATGATTTTTTGTTAATAATTCGATAAATAATCTCCGTGATGAATTAATTGTCTTTAAAGTTTGCTGTCAGATTTCTGTCAGTTAAAACTATTGCCTTCTAACAGCCTTCTAACAGCCTTCTAACAGTTAAATGCTTCCTTTGATATTGTGTTTCTTTCCACTCTCCAAGTTGCTCTGAATTTTGATCTTAGTACACATGGGACCGCCCTTGCTTTCATTTGCATCAGCTTCTTTCTTATTTATAAATTACCAAATCATCTATTTTCTACCGAAGTCATCAGTACTTTGTTTCTGATTGCTTTAAATGAAAGTAGGTTTCACAGCCAATAAGGGAATGTCTACAATGGACAGACTTGGAAGAAGGTCTTTTTTTAACCAACTCCTTTCAAATCCTACATATACTTTCTACCATATATGCATAATATTATAAAAACTTATAATAATTTTAAGGGTTTTTTTTTTATTTCTGGCTTCACACATGGGATAGCTCTATTGATTGTTCTTATCAGCTAGCAGATTTTCATTGGAAATAGATCATACCAGTTTTCGTGTGGAAATCTGGTACATGCCACCATTACCAAATTCTTTTAATGCAGAACTAAGAGATTAGCTCTCCTGTTTAGCTATTACATGTTCCAGTCTTAAAAACACCACATGGAAGAATATAGCAGTGTCAGAATATTTGTGAGCTTGTATTGCTGGCATTTTATGTGTGCACTTTTTTTTTTAAATTTCATAAATTCAGTTAGTCACTGTGTAATGTAAGTAGTAGGAAAGAAGTAGAGTAGATTGCCTGCTTCTGTGTTTACATAGGAAAGTTAAGTTCAGGCATGTGGGATGAAAGAAAGGAGATTGTCAGGTTCGAGCACAGCTTTGGTGTTGTGAGCCCCCTTCTCTGCTAACCCTTGACATTTGCATTCTTCAGCTGGTTTGAGCTTTGGAGAAAGCATTCGGATTTGCTGTCAGGCACCATGTTATGCATGGTCTGACATGGAGCCCTAATGACCAATGCAGACTATGTCTACAGGGAAGACATTCCTGCTAATGCCGCCAGGAATTGAAGCATGTAACTGTTATGGGTGTTTTGTTTCTAGTTCTTGGTCAGTCAAATAATGGGCAGGGAAAATTAAAGAGTTATTCTTGCAAAAGTCTTTAGAATCTATTAAATTGGGTTCTAGGGAGAAAAGCTAAATTGTCTTTGTAAAATGAAATATGTAAACTGCTAATTATTAGTGCCCTGTATTTATTCAGCATCCTTCACAAAGGAAAAAAAGTAAGACACTAAACAAAAAAAAACAAAACCAAAAATGAAAAAACCAAAAACAAGCTCCACCCCCCCCAAGAAAAAACCAACAGCGACAACAAAAAAATGCCAAAACAATTAGAGTGAAAAAAATCTGGTAATTAACTATTATTTTTCACAAAACTAGTCTAATTACGAATCAGTCATGGTAAAATGAAAGGTCAATAACTACAGATGCATAATTTCTCTGTGATAGATTGCTGTTTGAAAATAGGTTTATGACAATTATGTGATTAATTTCCTTTTATTAAACAGCATTATCAGACTTCATGTTGCATTTATCACTTTATTACTGTTACTTTTTCTCGTCAACTGAAAATTAGTCCTGGATAACATCAGGATAGAACGGAAGCTCAGGTAGCTTGAAGATCATTTCTTCTAGTGGTGTTTGTGTTGCAGGGAAGACCACAAATCTGAATCAAAATCAGAGCCTCAGTATACTGAAACTGGCAGTATCAGCCTAAGAAAACAAAATACACACACACCATCACCCCTGCCACCAACCAACCAACTAACCAACAGCAAAGTGCTTTTAGTCCAAGAAAACAAGAGCCAGATCCAGAGACATTCTTATGTTTTCTGAGCTGAAGCACTTGAGGAATATAAGTTAAACTGTGATCCAGAACATCTTTCCCTACTTGCCCCCAACCCTCAATGTGCTCTGCTGTTTTATTTTGAAATTCCCTGGGCATGAAGAGTTGCTGTCCTGAACAAGTGAAGAATTTTCCCAGCCTTGGAAAAGCTAGGCAGCCTGGGGATTCAGGAGCCAGGCAATCATTTGCACAGATTCCTGTAGTGTTAATGTAGTAAATGTTTTCAAACATATTCAATGCTCACTTAATCCCACCTGCATTTAGTGGGCACTACCACTTCTTGTCCTCCTGTCTAGCAGCCTGATGGTAGGAGTACTTGGGATTGTAATACAGTGTCGAAGACTATTGCCTCTTCTTCTGGAGCATAATATAGTTTCAAACATTTTGATCTCTTCCAGGTGTGTGTTCTACTATTAGGCAAGGCTGTGGGGCACCCTAATCTAGATTCAGAAGACAGCAAAATCTTTTCTTTGTTTGAGTATTGGCATAGCTTGATGTTGGATTAATTGAGCAAAATCCTTCTTAAGGAACATACAGTTTTTAAATTAATATATTCCTTGAGATAGGTGCCAATAGCCTTAGCTATCTGGTCCTTCATTTCTACTTCTGTAGGCAAACACTGTAAAAGTTGTTGTCTATCTCTCCTAGGTGGAATCAGACAGGTTATGTGGCTTGGATTTCTGTTACATACAGGATTTCTTTAACTTTGTGGGCTTTCTGGTGTGGCACATTTGTCCTCAATTTTCTTTGTGTGGCTTAGAGAAAAAAGAGTGATGTTCACCGGGGAAAATGGGAGTTTGCCTTTTCTGTTGAGTCTTCTGGAGGGACTGCTGCTGGAAAGGAGTTGGATCATCTTAAATTCAAGATTCTTTGAATAGTGCTAACTGATTTGCTACTCCATTTGGAAAGATTATAAGCTGCTGTGCTGACTGACTCTGATATTCATTAGAGAACTTTCTGGGCAAACACAATCAGTGATAGACAAAGGTTCAGCAGTATCATTTGAGTGCTATTAGGAAGAGTTGAACAATGTTGTCTTTCAGTCACTATCTTTTGAGGGTTTTGTACAATTCAGAGTAATTCTGGGATTCTTGTTGGGAGCGAGCCAGAGAATAGGCCCCAGCAGGTTATAAAGGGTCAGAGGTTATCCTGGAGTGGTTTTTATGATAAATGTAGCTATGTAATCATTTGGTTAACTTGTTATTCAACCAGTGCAGAGCAGTCTTTGGCCTTAAATCCAGCTTAGCATGTTGATACGTTTCGGTTGCATAGTGCTACCAGCGAGATGACTCTCGTTTGACATATTCAGCCATTTGGAAACTTACACGTTCAGAAACTTATTTTATGTTCAGTGGGAATGTTAGGGTATGCAGTCATTTGAAAAAAATAAAATAGGGATTTGGAAAAAGGAAGGAATCTGGTTGACTTCTGGCAAGTGTTTTGATTTTGGTTATCTGCAGAGTATACAACTCTTGTCAGTATAAGTAGGGAGTGCCTGTATAAACATTCTTGTTTCGCCTGTTCCACATAATAGTTTCTTGTATCATATTTCTTTTGACCTCGCTATCTGAAACCAATTACAGGAGATCCATTTGGGCTGCATCTATTTTCATAAGAAGCCCAGGCAGCAGTGTTTTTCTCAGAGATGAATATCAACATCAAATATCCTTCTGAGTGCTTTGTTATTTATGTTTCAGAGAGATTTTGTAGCCTTCAGCTCTCAAGAATGTGTCACGCTGTGCTGTTTATACATTGACGATATTAATGGGCATAGATGTCATTTTTCATTTTAACGTCTCAAATGCAACAGGCTGATGGGTTAAACATTCCTGGTTTTAAAGAAAGGATATGAGTGACATCTGTTTCCTAAAAATACACGTATATTTACTTTCTGAAAACCAAAGTAATAAGTTTACCATCTTTAGGTGACAGCTTTCACTTTATTAAAATGGTAAAACTTCAAAAATATTTTTGAATCATGCTTACATTAAATAGAAGGGTTTGGAATACAAAATTAAAGCAAGTTATATCTCATAGTATTATTGCCAACAAATGGCAAAATCTACTGCAATTTATCAACTTTAATAGTGTGAGTTGTATGCAATTATTTTCATTTTTGTTCTGCTTATGTTTTAGCTCTGCCAAAGCTTCATAGTAAATATTAAGTAGTGTTCCCAATAAATAATTTACTAGAAGACACAGTGAGTTCTGGAAACCATATGCCCAAATTTCCCTTCCTATATAGCCTTACTTAAAGCATTGTAATAATTTTCATTTGCGTAATTAAAATAATTTCTAGTCCTCAGTTCTTTTTATTGCTCTTGTCTACATTGAATTTTTTTGTATAGTTTTACTAATTTAGATAACTTAATTAAGGAAAAGTTCCTACTAAATTTGAAACAAATGTTATTGGAAACTAGATACAATTTTGACTACCCTAGAATCTGTTCTTTCTGCACTTAACTTGAGGTGGGACTCAACATAAATTTGATCTGCCAGATTTATAAGTGTCTCTTATTTTGTGTTCATTACACTGTTTTTATCACAGAAATTTATAAATGATACATGGGATAGGTGTTTACTGGAAGTGTAGATGTTAAACTATGAATTTTGAAAGATACTTTCAAGTTGTCAATTTGTTTTGCAAAGATTTAATAGCAGCAAATGAATTGGTAGAACTGATGTTTTATATTCTCATAATCTTTACTTACGAATAATGTCAATAATAATGCTTTGAAATTAACAGTGTTTCTGGGAGGTTGTTTACCGTGTAGCAAAATGTAGAGTTAAACAGCACACTGGGAGAAAAAACTACCGTATGATGACTGCTCTAAGAACAAAGGCTGACAGTGATTTCTCCTTATGAGTTTTAAATCATCTCTGATCTCTTGAAATTGTTTTCTGTTCTTCTTCTATCTCCTGTGTTTACAATAATCTAAACTGCCACAATAAGATCACTGAAGTATTCAGGTAGTCATCATTTATAAGACATTCTGTATTAAAAGATAAGCCTTTACTCCTTTAGAGATATCCCAACCAGCACATATGAATCAAAATAGTTTAAGCAGTAGAGCCTTTTATGCAAGCATATCCTGTTGTGCTGCCTTGCTTTTTCATGAAGTGTGACTCTTTTTGTAGTTAGCTGTAGGAAGTCATACCTTCTTAGGCTCATTCCACGGGAGTATGCTAGCCACAATTTGAAATTGCACTGTCTAGATTAAATCTAAGCTACAGCAGACTATAATTCTCTGATTTTCAAGTACTTTAAATGTACAGCTTTACCAGATGCTTACTTGCTTGTTTTATTGTATTGATGTGAGGACTTTGCTGCTGAGGAAGATTAGGATTTCTGTAACTGCTAAAAATAAAAAAAATATTATTTTAATGTTTTTTTCAATTTTCTCTTACTCCAGATCTCTTCTCTCATTCTGGCAGGATCACCCCAAGGGGTGAGGTTGGTTTTCCTCTACAGTCTCTCATGAATTTAGGAGTGCAGTAGTTCTCTTGCTTCCGTTCAAGTTTTTCTTTTGGAAAGCGCTAGGGATTAAGAAGGAATACAAACTTGCCACAGATCTTCTGTTTGTGCTTTTAATCTGGTTTTGCTTAAACCACTGCAAGATGTTGGGACCAAATCCTGGTGCCCGTGAAATCAACAGATACATTTAGCTCTGATCTCGGGCAGAGAAGGACTGTCCTTTAGGATATGCTCAAGAGCTGTGAGTGCAGAAGGGATCATGCTGTTCACATAAGAAAGAGGGCACCCAGTGGTTCCTTGGTAACAAAATATTTCAAGTGCACTTTTAGATATGTTAACTTTTGTTTATTTTTGGCAGAGAGAAGATAGTTCTGTGCATCTCATTGCTTAGGTTCAGAGGAATGTATACTCTTTGTAAAGCTGACCTGTAATTACTTGAGAATTTTATGAAACAATACAGGGATTGTTGTGGGAATGTCTCCAAATGTTAAAAGTCTGCTCTGCAAACTTTGTACCAGGGCCTTCTATGGGGAGACGAATCAATGTTGTTAGGAGATGATACTAGTGAATTCACTTTGTTTACTTTGGTTTTCTGTGTCTGCCTGCCTTCTCAGAAAACTTGCTTGGAGCCAGACTGTAGCAGCCCTCTCTCTGTCTTTTCATAATTGATCAGGGGATGACTGCCTTCCCTGAGGGTTAAGACGTGGCAACTTTTTCTGTTTGCTCAGCATCTCAATGCAGTAGTTCAAACATTGTTCACACCAGCTGGCAGTGTAATGCCATATGCACATCTTGTCAAAGCAACTGTTGTCATGGATACTAGAAACTATCTTAAAAACCAGCTCATTTGAGTCTAATCAAAATTGTACCTTTCTTTATCAGTTGAGAATCTTTATTATTTTAGGGAACATTGATCAAATGGTATTTATTGCAGTACATTCCATCTACAGTAGGTTTTAATAACAGAAATAATAGTGTGATGTATTGCAAAGCTATAACTGCTATTTATTGAGCTGATTTTTCTAAGGGGAAAAAAGTGAGTTCTCCAGGTAGTTTCAGTGGAAATGTTTTGAATCAGGGTTTTTTGGGGTTGTTTTTTCTTTATTTCTCAATAAGTACCACTTTATAACAACTGACATTTAAAAAATAATTTTATAGGGAAAAATAATATAGATTAGCATTCTTTGGGTAAGTGGAATGTTTGTTTACATTTCATATGTTTAACTGTATTTTGCTGAGTTGGAATGAAAACGTAAAATAAATGAAAACATCTTCTATTTTGATTGGGATACTGTCATCCCTGAGCCTGATCTGGTTGGTTGAGTAGTAATTTCTTTGTTCTCTGATTTCCCTAAGAATGCAAATTAAAACCACTCATTTTTATTTGGCATTAAAACTGCACTCTTTTTTTTTGTCAAAGGAGAGGTTTCTCCTTGAATTGTAAGTACAAAAAGTGTTTTTAATCTTCAATGAATATCCTTATTAATTCACTTTCAAGATAATCTGATGTTGATTTGTCAAATTTAATTACAGCTTCTGGTAACACTTGAAGTCTACTTGCTTTTACTTCAAATTGTAATACAAAAATGCAAATTGAATGATAATTTGCAAGGGAGTGGGCATTTTAGTTGAACACTCAAAGACAAGTTCCTTGTGGAAATGAGGCTATTGATGCAGTTTATGATTTTTCCTCTTCAAGCACTTCAAACAAATTAACTTTATTTCCTGCAGGATTTCATGTACATCCATAAATTCTAGTGAAGTCCTATATATGTGCTTACAGAATTTTTTTTTTTTAATGTTTCAAGTAAAAAAGAACCCTGAAGTCTGAAATCTAGCAAGTACAAATCAAATAGGAGGGGATTTTTTTTGTTCAATTGGACTTTTACCTTACATTAGCAATGAGTAACTGATTTCCTTCTAGGAATTGGTCAAATTTATTTACTTTTTTTTTTTTTTTTTTTACTTTTAGGCACTCCAGGCAGCAAGGCAGCTGCTTTTACAGCAACAGACAAGTGGACTGAAATCTCCTAAGGGCAGTGAGAAACAGAGACCACTGCAGGTTAGTAAAGTCTCCTTGCTTGTGGGGCCTTAGTCTCAGGGAAGAGTGCGGTGCTCGCTCACACGTGAGGGGTGTGTGTCAGTGCCTGTCCTCTAATGCCATGTCTGTGCATATTCACATGCTGCAGGTTACAGGCTTCTTGCTGCTGATTTCACAGAAAAAATTCACTATAGGATACAAAAGCCTTTTGTGGCTATAGATGCTTAAAAGGTCTAAGACTAAGTCTGAGTTCAGTAACTGTGGTACGTAAATTCTTTATAGACATGTTACAAAATTGGTATGTGATTTTTATACATACATGGTTTAAGCAGTAAAAACGTGTTAAGAGCAAATCAGTATCCTTGAAAAAAAAAAAAGAGAAAAGCTAAAAAACTCACAGATACTATATCTAAGTGACAGACAGAAAAGTGTTCAGAAACTTACCAACACAAGTACATGAAATCATGAAAGAGCTGCTTCTGCCATTTTAGATAAAAACATATGTCATGAAGTTTCACATTAGGATGTCGATGGGCTTCATATTGTGAATGGGTAAACAGAAGTTCTGTTACTGAATAGTTATTTCAAATGCATTAATAAATAAAGACATTAAGACAGTTTTATTCTTGGAAAATTTTATCAGTGTGGTGTTTTTGTGAGGTATTAATTCATTTATTCCTAGTGCAGAGTTCCATATGAAGTTGTATTCTGCTGACAAAACTTGTTCTCTTTTGTATATAGACCAAGTATGGGTGCCTAACTGCTGAATTACATTTTGTTGCAGACAATTTTATTTTGTTCAGGAAATTTAAAAAAGTATAAATACTACCATTCTCTTCCTCACATCTATTTTTCTGGGTGAGCATTTATTCTCTCGGGACTTCCCCTGTTTTCTGATGGAGTAGGGTATTTTTATCTCATTTTTAGTTTTTGTCATGCATAATGGAGGACCCCAGGCATTAGAATGTATTTTTTTCTCCGCCAGGGAAATGTTTTGAACTTTGTTCACTTGTGCAATTTCTGAATGTGATTCAAATTGTCTCCTTTTCCTTGTGAAACTTGGTGGAGCAATGTTGGACACAGCATATCATTCCACCTTCATGATCAACTCTCTTCAAATATACTTTTAAGGTTTTATTTATTTGCTCAGAACCAAAAAAGAATTTAGGAATATGACTAAAGAAAATGGAAAAAAAGAAAACATGACATGATGGCATCCTGCCATACTGTAGTTGTGGTCCAGTCCTGGCTGAGGCTGAGTCCTGGGACCCTCTCAACTTGCCACTCTTCATCCTTGACTTTGCTTTGTATCAAATATCTTCCGCACTGAAGGCACATAAGAAGAGTAGTCATAAAGGTAGAATCTTAAGAACTATGTGGGTTTTTTAAGTTTCTAAAGTGGAATTAGCGACCTTGAAGGGTTGAACCATGGAAATGATTGATTTAATGAATACTGTGAAAGTACTTCACTCTGGTAGCTCCTCATTCTGAAAGACAGCACGGGCTGTACAAGGCATGTAGAAGATCCATCTAGCCCTATGTCTTGTCTCTGAATTGGCCTACACCAGGCAATAAGGAAAGTATATGAAACGGGCATAAATAGTGGTATTTCCCCAGAATATGTTTTCCAGTGATCTTACTTTAATCCTCCACCTTTTAAACCAGCACAGTCCAGGAGCTACTGACTTCTCTTTTCACATTCTCCACCCATTCACAAACTTTTTTTTCAAGGGTAAAGAAGTCAGGGGAGGTACGCTGTTTGTGGTAGGCATTGGTGAAATGATAGAAAACCATGTATGGAGGCAAAAGACAGTCATGCACAGAACCCAGAGGATGACGAGATGAAGAGAGGGAGTCTTGCTTTCATGCTCCGAAAACTCTACCACTGGCCTGATGCATTTTAAATGCTAGGGGTTGATGTGTTTGTGGTGTATCACTTGTTTCCCAGGAGGAGTCAGCATCTCATGAGTCATACTTGAGAAGCAGGAAGAAGAAAATAAAACTAATAATTTTATTTTCAGAATTCTTACATGCTTCCCAAAGCCTAGATTATTGCTTATGTTTCCAACTTTTTCTTCCGTTATCAGTGTGTACACAGTGCCTCTTATTGGCCTTGAATACTTCATTCGGTTCATTTTTAAAGGAGAGGAAAAATGGAATTTGCTCCCAGACTTTGGTTTTATGTATCAAATACCATGTAAATTCAGGTATGAGCGCAAACTATATTTTAATTTTCTTTTTTAGTAAAAAGGATGTATAAAGATTTTGGATGTGAGTCGTTGGAGCTTTTCTATTTCTGTCTCTTACTGTCCATTGTTCATTATGTAGTGGAAATTCACACTTTGATCATCACGTTGCCTGTTTGACCAAATATTGTCATAAAATTGTACAGCATTATTATTTTCTTATGCCAAATTTAATGGTAACTTTAGCCAAAATCTTCTAGGAGTAGAGATTGCTAAATTTATGTAAGGTTTATAAGACAAAAATTTAGGTTTATAAGACAAAAATACGTGTACTTGTGTTTGTGATTAAGAAAGCAGATTTCTCCCACTATTTTAAAATACTTTAAAATTAGTATGTATCTATTTTCCTCTATTTCAGAGCAATTTACTAGTCTCGCAACTGTCGATATGTTAGAATAAATTTATAAATCTAGTAAAAATGTAACAAAACTTTTAAACTAGCTCACACATCTGCAAGCAAATGTGGGTATTAGGCAAACCTTGTCAGGCATCTCTTGTGCTCTGTAGTTTGATGTAAACTATTCTGTTGTTCCGAGTGTCAAAGTGGGAAAAAACCAGTATTTATTTTAGTGGCTGTCTTTTTGGGGGGTAAAGTAGCATATGGTGTTTTATGTATGTTCTTTCTGTTATTTCATAATGCGTCAAGTATTTTAGTGACTTACAGCACCTACTAGTTAATCAGCAAGTTGAAAGCTGATTGAAGTAACCTTCAAATTTGTGTCCTCAACTTTGCAAAAAGAGGGTGTTGGGTAAGTCATCATGTTCTACTGTGCTTTACTGAGGAGATGTCTTTAGGGGAACTGCTGGAATTTTCCTAGAATAATTTGAGTGTCTTTTATACCCTCATGAAAAACCTTTATAAATTTTTACCACTAGCTATGTGATGTATTGTAAAAGTGCAAAAGTGTTTGTTTTAGTTTGTAATGCAAAAGTTACTTTTAACTAGAAGTTATCCTATATTTTCAGGGACAGGAGGCTTATATTTAGATTGCGAGGTAACAGAATACCTGCAAAAATTACAGTTTTAGATAGACGCTTGTCTTGATCTGCTATTACTTTGATTTACATTTGTCTGGGTTTCACACTGCAGATGGCATAACCATTAGCATGTCTTATGTAAAACAGAAGAAGAAAAACATCCCTTTTGACAAGCTTGAGTACCAATTGTGGTAGTGATTTTACTTTCATGTATAGATATCCGAATAAATGTATTTGAAACATGTTTATATGTGCCATTCATTACACTGATGCCCGAACTGAATGGATCCAATCAGTACATACATTGATTAATGACATATTGCAAAATAGCTATGGAGGATTTGTGATGAGAGTTGAGCATAATGTTAACCTGCATATGATGAGATAATGTCATTTACTATTTTACTGTGCATCCAGTAAAATATTGCAGTAGTAAGGTTAAGATTTTTGTAGTACTGTTTTTTATTTCAAAATACTTTTCTTTTCTGTAGAATTTGTTATAATGGTAATCCATGGTGAAGCTTACTGATTGCTTTCAAGGATTTCTCTCCCTATCATCAAATTTCCATAGTAGGCATAACAGGGAAAAATGTCACCTTGGCTCTTAGAATATGTAGTTCTTTTTCCAAGGGCAGAAAGTCAGTGTCCTTACAGCTACCGAAAAACCTGGTATCATCTAGCTTGAGTTTTAAAACAGCAGCTTTATTTTCATGTTACGTTTACAGTCATGAGCGAGACTTGGGGTTCTTCAAGAACTGTGAGAGCACAAGCATAACCCAAAGGTAAATGCTGTCAATTTTCTGCCATTGGTGGGTGTTCGTGTACAGCATTGCAATTATTTCCCTTCCAGGTAGGCAATCTCTATGCTTAGACTAATCTGTCCGTGATACACTTACTGTTGTTGTCTGCACAGCATGGTGATTTGCACAGTTAGTTGTAATTTTATTTGTTTGCCTAGTTGTTCCTGTTCCCAGTAATGTCTCTAAAGGAGTAGTTTATTTTCATAGAGTCAGACTTCGAACATTATGTCGATTAAAATAAATAGATAATTATCTTCAGCCCCATAGTTTAATATATCTACAATGAATTGGTTAGTTGTTTTTTCCTTCAGGCTAGGAGACTTTTTGTTTCAACATCAGTACTAATGCATTCTAGAAGAGGATGGCATGTCATGAAATCATGACTCCTGGAATCAAAGGGTTAATCTCAGTGTGTACCAAGCCTGTTGTATAAATATCATGCTGTATGGAGTGTTGAATTGTTGTGGTAAGCTTTGTTTATTTAGCATAAGCACTTCACTGAAGTGTAATAATTTGATAAAATTTGGGAAAAGTATACACTTAAGTTTAATTACTTAATTTTTATTGCACTGGTGCATAACATCAGAAGAACCACTTTTTTTTAAAGACACTCAAAATGCAATAATTTAGCATGAAAATTTAGCATGAAAAGATATTCATAGACTCTTTTAACCTACTCTCCTTGCTTTACTCTCTCCTAGTTTGGTCATCTCCCTTTGGATCTTCATATGGGCCTGAGTTTAAAATTCATTGCACATAATAAATAAGCAAACATATCATTAATATTGTAACCTTTAGTTACTTTTTAAAACATATATAAGGAGTTGATGAGAGATAAGAAATAGGGAATGTGGGAAAAAAGAAGCAAACCCCAATGCTTTTAAATTATATCCTCTGATTTAATGCACTTTGACTTCAACCGTGCATGCCTAATGTTAGTCAAAAAATTGCCATTTTAAAAACAGCAAAAAAACTTGTTACGGTTGTAACCTAGAGTGTTTGCTTTGCATTACATTGAACAAAAATAGAAATAAATCTAACTGGTTTAAAACTTTTTTCATAAACTGCATGTTACATATTTCTGTTTATCTATTGCATGCTGCTAAGCATAAGAAGTAGGAAGATTTTGTACATGGTAGAAAATACTGATATAGAAAGATGCAAATGCGTAATATGTAGTGTAAGAGGAGAGTAGTGATAAACAGTCTTTCTCCCTCTCGAGTATAATTCTAGAGGAAATGCATGGCCTACATATAAGCAAACACTGAGGCTTGGGGTAAATTAAATTTGGAAGACAGCTGCTGGAAAATCATAAGTCCCATTTTCTCCTGTAAGTCTATTCAGAGGAATATGCAGTTATCCTCTAAGGTGCAGAAATTTGCATCAGTGATACCCACTCTAAAGACAAGGATAACCCCAAGAGATGGAAAGAAGGCAAGGAGTTGTTTTTATGTAGGGTGGTGGGGGGAAGGGAAAGGAGAAGTATCCAAGTTCAAGCTTGTATGGTGTAGAAAACAGGAGTTCCATTAAGGAAGAGGTAGAAGTACAATAATAAAGAATAAAACGTGGGCATTATTACCTTCATTTGCAGTGGAGATGTCAGTATTACAAACTCGCTGGGAAGTTCTTATTTATATAGATAGAACTTGCTCCGAAGACTTATGTCCTGTCTTTGACAACCTTTTCTACTCATGAAAACCCATATTTTGCGTCATCCCATCTTGCTGTAAGATCTTTTAATAACAGCTATACTTTAAGTCACGTTTTACTCTTGAAAACTTCCAATATTAAAAACATACATCTATTAAGAAAGCGGCACTAGTTAGTACGGTTTCCTTTTTAACTTAAAGTATATATGTGTCACCTTGAGGTTTTATGTCTTATTGTCATTTTCAGGAATATAAAATATTCCAGCTAATCTTATGTGTGGTCTTTGTAACATGCAAACATTTTAACTAGCAGTTTTCTAACAGAAGTTATCACATAATAGATTTGTCTGTATCTAGCAGAGACAAAAACCCCACAAACAGCTAGTTGATGCAGAGATCATGTCTTTATCCTGACAACATTGTTGCAGTATTGTAAAATATTACAACATTGTTGCAATATTAAAAAATATTATGGATTCAGAGGAAAGAAGTATTATGCAAGTTCTGTTTACTGGTATTGAATGTGCAGAATACTAATTAGGATTATTATGTGGTCAGGGATTTCAAGAGGCATTTTAATGTTAAACGTATGTCTCTGCAGAATCTGATGTGTCAGTCTGTTACTGTGACTGTCCAGGAATTGTCACCTACATCACTGGAATGTCTTTCCTTTCCCTCTTTCTCTCTTGTTGATTCTGGTACTTCTAGAGAACTGGGAGTAGAGGGAGAACACACTCCAGTGCTTCATTCAGATTCAGAAAGGCAAACCTTCAGAGAGGTCTTTTCACAGCAGCTTTTACATGGCAGACCAGCAAACTCCTCTTTCCCTCCCAGTAGAATCTGCAGCCTGTCTGACACCAGGAAATAATGCTGTGTATGGGATGAGTGTACTGTTTTTTATATTCTGAACTATAGGAATCCCCAAGCCCTACTGAGAAGTTTATTTGCCTTCTTGAGCTGCTGGAAATCTCTGTCCCCCGCTGGCCCTCCCAGCACAGCCAACATGCACGGCTGTGACTGCTCCTCTTTGGGCTGTGTGAGTAGTTCCACTGCAGAGCTCGGAGGTGTAGGTTCCCTTGAGCCACTTCTCCAGGCTCTTACAACAGGTCGGATCAGCCTGATTCTCTTACCAGCTGGCTCATTGCCCAGAAAAGCTCATGAAGAGCTGAGAGGGAGAGTGGGAACGGTTCACCACTCCGTGTGCAGCTCTACTAAAGGGTCTGCTCCCAGGCAGGGCCCTAATTATGCCAGTTTAGGATCACACCACTCAAACAAGGCTCTCCTGATACTCTTGAATTTGAAAAACACATTAGTGTACATCGATTTAGAAATTACCGAAGCAGGGAAAGCAACTAAACAAAATACTCTATGAAAGCTCTAGATGGAGGTAGATATTTCAGAATTGTTTCTAGTTAATTTCTTGTTAAGGAAAATCTCTTTTTTTTTTCTTTTCCACCCGAAAGGTTTTTCCTTTCATCAGGCAGTTACAAAGTCAAGAAAATTTTTGGACAAAACCAAAGTTCTGTGACTAAGCAATTAAGGTTTTTCAGTTAACAGTAGCATATGCAACTTTGCACATGAAATTTCAGTTTCTCTCTATGGCCATTCAAGGCATTCCTTGAGCTGATTTCTTCACCTACTTTTCAGATTAATTTTTGCTTTGTAAATGATTTTTTTGACATTTTCTAATTGTTGACTATGACTATGACATTATTTTGTGCTGTCATAGTTGTCCAGTTGCTTTACCAAGCAAGCTGACTTTACTGGGGGTATGAGGAGCCAGCTAATTAGGAATCTGAATGTATGCAAGATCAACATAGGTGTTAATTTTAGTTTGCCATCACTTGGAATGTATACATGTAAAATTGTGTTAAAAAGTGTTAAAATTATCCACATGATCACACAGTACACAGTAAAGCTACAGAAGAAAAGCATGTGAGTATGTGTGCTGATGAAAAAGCAGTCACACAGTGGGGTGGAAAAGCATGTCAGCCCATCCTATTGTGGAAGGAGGTTGTCAACAATTGCCACTTTGATGTTCTAGGTCTTTTTATGCCTTCATATGCTTCTAATATTTTCTTGAGACAGACAGATGAAGGTCTTATGAAATAGAATTAATGGTGAAAAATTTACTAAACACTACTTCAGTGCTTTACTACTTGATTATGTGAAGCTTTGAAAAGCAATTGTATAATAATAATATGTACAAAAGGAACTGTACAGTGTTTCAGCAACAGCGATATGCTTCAAGGATCTTACCAAGAACTTGAAGTATAAATGAAGAATGAGATTTTCCCACAAGTGTTCACAGTAAATCCATTTATTCAATAAATATACTTTCAGTCTAATAGGAAAGACAGCTTCCACAGTATTGAGGAGAACCAATACAGTAACCCGACATGTGAGAAAAAAAAAAATCAAAATAAACTCTCTACTTGCAGAAGTGATTTCTAAGTTGATGCAGCTGTAGTTTAGTGCACAGATAGCTATGGGCTTGATACTTAGGAATAATCAAATTTCCAAATTTAAGTAAAATATTTCCTAATAGAAGATTTAGAGTGAAAACATAGGCAAAACAGTGTATATTTATGTTTTAAGCTCAGAGTAGGATACCATGAAAAGCCTCGCTTTGAGGGCATAGTATCTGAAGGGGAATTAATAATGCAAATTCAGAGGCAAATTGTGATTGATGTTGGTGTATACAGAAAAACATCTCTTGATTAGAAACAGTTGAACCCATACTCTGGGTAAGGAAGAAAAAGTGCCGAACTCCAAGCCTTCCATAATAACAGGGGGCATGAATTTCACTCATGAAAAACAAAATAGGAAGAAAGGGTTTACAAGAGGACTGGGCTGTTGTATGAGATTGATATCTTTCAAAAATTTAATTTAGAAAGCAAATTCTAATAAATGTTAGGAAATTCAGCAAAAACTATGATGATGTGCTTAAGAATGGATAATTTTTTTTCTTTAGTCTTATGTCCATCACCTCAATGAAAACGGAAAAGTGAAGCTCAGTGTTTTGGTCACTGTATGACCACGAATTACCAGAGATGTAACATAGGTGAGAAAAAGAAGATATTCTTAAATTTAAAACTGTGTTTCCAATTAAAATAGGGAAATATTTTAGTTTTTCTGGGTGGGGATGAGATATCATCTGGAATAATGGAGATATGCAATCCACCTAATTTCTGGTGCCTTATTGTTATATAGGTATTCCATATAGGTTCTGCTGAAAGATTCAGGGTTCTATTACCAATGCCCTGAATATCCATGGAGTGACGGTATCTCACTGTTTTGGCTATCACTGATAGCTTGGCATGCTTGCTATACACCTACAGTGAGGTTGTGTAAATTCTGGATATATTTTTATGTTATAAAAGTCCAAGAAAGTTTCCTCCAGAAAATGTGAATACAGGCTGAAACGCTGGGATTGCTCTGTACAATTTGGGTCAAAAAGCAAACTTTAGGAATGAAGAAACATCCTTTATATTTATTTAAAATAGTTTTAAATACAGTAACATGCAACTCGGGTAAGCATGAATGAACTACGGAAAAGAAAGCTTTTCACTATTCAGGGAAAAGAGTTCTGGAACATTTTTCTAGTAGAAGTACCGGAACCAATAGCCACCACCCATACATTTTGCCTGCTTAAAGTTAAAGCTTGACAACTTAGAAAAGGATTTACATGATGTGAATTAGAATAATAAAACAAAAAGTAAAACTCAGAAAGTCTCTTCTCGTCCTGTAGTGTTGTGGGATTTTTGTTGTTGCTGTTTTCTTAAAAAAGGTAAAGACTCATTGAAGCTATTCTAAAGGGATTTTAATGCCTTCTAAAGTTACAGAATTTACATGAAACACCCTAAAGAAAATGATAGTTTATTATTTTTTCAGAAGTCATTTTTATTTTCTGCATATTTATGTCCTGTTTTATGAATAGAAAAGACTGAAGAATAGATAGTAACTGGCATTTAGTAAAATTCAGGTAGCATCCTGAATTCACAGCATTTCATCTATTTAAATTCACTTTCAGTGTATGACCGTTTTGGATATTTTAATCCTCACTTGTTAGATTACAATAAAGCATTTCTGTGAGCATAATCTAAGTAGCTGTAGCTTTCCCATAATTTAATACAGTCTGGACTTTTTCAGGCTATTAGATACAAAAATGTATTGACTCCTTAATTATCAATAAGACTTGTAAGAAATACCACTGAATTAATAAATATGGACATTTTTAATAGGAAAGCATTCATTCTAAAATAATTTTATTTTCATGGCAATAAATACACTGAAACCAGACTCAGAATTTATTAAAAAAACCCATCCAACTTGTAAAACATTTTTTCTTCCAAAAATACCCACTTCTAGAATGTTTTAGAGTGTTTATAGTGTTGAGGTGATAGTCTCATAGTGCCTGAAAATAAAGTGAATTAGTCTAACAGCCCACTTATGAGATCATTATTATTGCAACCATTTTAAGGTCTGGCATATACTATGACCCATTAAGTCCCAGAGTCAAGATTAAGAGAGGGGGCTCTTTTCCACATTAAAAAAAGTCATGCTAGTTTAGCATCTTGCAAAAAAGTTTAGTCTAGATTTTTTTAATTTTTTTTTTTTTCTGGGTGGGGACTACTTGGTTAGAGTTCTTTGAGTGAGTATTCAATCATTGTAATTGGGCTGGGGACGTACAGTCTGTACTGTAATACTCCAGCCATACCTCTAGAAGCAAATAATTATGACTTTGTGTATTATTCTTTAGGATATTTGTAGTTAAGAAACATAAATGCAATTGTATCAGCCTTAATAGCTTTAATAATAGTGTCCTAAAATGCATCCAGAGATAATACTGTATCAGCAGCTGTTAAGACTGATTTCCTAATACTCTGGGGTTTTCGTAACATTGCCAAGATAAACTGAAATAGTAAAACCTGCCAATTGATTATAGGAGTTGGACTGTCAAAGTAAAATATTTATCTAATTTTATTTGATTTATTGAATATTTTTATTTTTTTGACTATAAGTATAGTAAGTTACTAGAAGTGCTTTTAGAAAGGTGTGAATACAATCATGCCATCATCTTTGAAATAAATTCCAGTGTAATGAAAAACCACAAAATTATTTGATAATACTTGTATTGGATGTGGAATCATTTAAATTTTTAAAGTGAAAACTCAAAGTAATTTTAGTGATAGCAGAATTGGACCCCTTCTTGTAGTTAAGGTGAGATCTAATGTATCAGAAATGCTGTTGCGTCACATCATTTACACAAAAATTGGTTCTCAATTAAACCTTCTGTGAATGGCAAAGATTTTAGGAGGAACTCATAAGCAGAATCCTGTTTCAGAGAAGAATCCTTGTTACTTAAGTAACTTTTTCCCCCTGTAAAACTGTCAACAGAAATTCTGAAAAGATTTTTAAAACCTTTGTTTCACCCTGCAGATCATTTTATATTTTCTTTGTCTTTTCCTTGATGATTACACATCATTAGCACAGAGCCTTTAGAACAGAGCAACAAAAATGGTGAATACATTGTTCTTCCTCTTTTCATTCGGAGATATTTATTGTTGTGACTTTCATTTCATTACGTATAAACATTTTTAGTTTTGTTATTAATTATTAGTTTTAAATGTGTTTTATAAATTACGGTATCTTTTATAGAATCATAATTAGTATGCTTTCTCTCTTAGAGAAAAAACAGTGAGAAACTGCTGTTTTTGACAAATACTGGTCTAGACACGTGGCTAGACTAGCAGTCCATGATCAAAAATCCACTGGTTTTAAACTTAAAATGCGTTAGAGCTCATCCTCAGTATTGATTTCATTGTTAGGACGAAACTTCTATTTTCATTCTTCTTACTACTCTAGTTATGAAAGCTTTGTGTTAGAGATTTGGGTCTACTTTTATTATTAACTGTAAAAAATTTTAATGTGACTCAGATATCCAGGGAGCGTACAGTGCATTTGGGCACTACTAACAGAGTGCAAGGAGGGAAAAAGAACTGCAGAGACCCACAGAGACATGCATCATTGACATACCTATTCAAGTGGGACTGAACAGCGGGCAGCTAGTTTATACTTGTACTTCTCTGACTGTATTTCATGCCCAGCTGTGTGAGCACAAGGAATAGGTATATATTATTCACACTTTTAAGGGAATACCAAAATCCATTGGCTCAAGTTTTGAATGTTTCTTGGTAAAGGAGAAGGAGATACAATCTGGACAGAGCCGAAGATAACTCTGCTCTTTTATCACCTCTCCAGCTCTTGTAGTTCTTCTGAGGGTCCATAGGATCTAATTGTTCTCTCGCAGTTTGTGGCATAAAAGACATGAAATTAAGCTGAAAGGATGATGTAGGTTTTCAGGCAACATATATCCACGCTGGGGAACACATCTCAGTATTCGTATGTCACTGTGCTTGTTCTCTTTGGGCACTGAGTATTGACCACTGTTAAAGGCAGCCCAGTAGGCTAAAAGACAGTTTCTTATAATTCATTTTGCCATTCTTCTGTCTTTTCAAGCGATATCCAGAAGTCAGTGTTGGTTTTTTTCTGATGACGTGCTTTTCACCATTCAAGTGAACTTGACTTTCCTCCAAGAAGAGTCTCATTTCTCCAGCAAACTTCACATTTCACAAATCATATTCCATCGGACTTCTCAAAACTGCTTTTAGTCATGCTTTGAAGACTGAAATCCCTAAAAATATCTAACCTTTCACAGTTCAACTTCTTAAGGAACAGTTCTCTTTGTGACACAGTGCTGACATCAGGGTGATGCAGTATGCATTTTACTAGCCATAATTACTTTGTATGGTAGTGAAAAGATTGGGTTAATATGATTAAGTTCAAAGAAAATAGTTGGGTCCTCAAATGATTTCAAGCTACATAGCCACTTTTTAACACCACAGAGTGAATCAGATGCTCAACATGTGTCATGCTCTGAAAGTGATTAAAAGGGGCCCTTCAAAAAGAGAAAGGTAGTACCTCAGTTCCCCTGGAAGTTCCATGGCACTTCCATGAGTTCGTATCTGCGTTACAGCTTTGACCATGCAGGCAGTGAAGCCCAGACCATCAGATTCCTTGTCTTACATACAGGACTTCAGTGTCTCCCACTGTAAGGAAAAGGGATCTTCCATTTTATATCTTCAGTTCCCATTCAAATAACCCACAGTTAATAAAAAGGAGAGAAAGTGTGCCTGCATTCCATAGAAGTGAGGGAAGCATTTAAAAAAGCCTCTACAACACAATTCTTAAAGTAGGTTCCATTCTTTTGATGTGTCAGTCTATCATCTACCATTAAGTTGGTGAAAACAACCGTGAAACACAGTATCAAGGTAAGTTATAAACCTAATTTTACCTTTATTGAGGGCTGCAGTCCACATGCAGTCTCATATAAAATGCTGCTATGAAAATAGGCAAAATGAAATTCTGTTATTGACTGTCCTGTTCTGAAATAAGCTGAAATTCAATTTTGTAGAAAGTTTAAGTAAGTACTAAAAGAACATGACGAGAGTAACTTAGTGGCAGAACACAGACTTAGTTTGAGAGAATATTTATTTCAATATACAACCGAGGCTTTTTTGGTGTATTTTAGGTACTATATGTGTTTCTGGGTATACTGTTTTCATAATTAAAATATCAGATATACATTTAAATGCTAATTGTTAAATGTAAATCTTCCATATGTTTGGTCTCACTGAGAGCAATTGCATCCCCTCTAAATCTCGTCCGGCTCTGACAAAAACAGCAATGAAATTGTACTAGGAGGTGGTGGTAATTAAAAAATACTTGTCCTAAGACCAATGTCTAGGTTTCTACTCTCTGAGAGATCCAAGAGAAATAAAAGTACTTGATATGGTTATGATAAAATGGCTGACCTAAAGCGTAAGACATATATGAAAGATTAGAGTGTGATCTTACACCTAGGAGGTAATTTATGATTTACATCTCTTACTTTGAGGCTAATTTTAGATAAAAGATTGTGCTAGTTTTTCTGCTGATCAACTCTCCCTAGTGTAGTCATCCATCCCATGCTCCCTTTGATAAGAGTGTTTATCATTGTGAAAAAATATGAAGGGAACTGAAGACCTCATCAGGAAGAATGGCTGCTTTTATACACCCATACAAAAGTATGTGTACTAAACTCCACAGCAATTGCTTTCAAGCGTTTTCTGAGTTTTAAAATGACAGTACAGCCTTGCATTTGAAGTGAGAATGTATGAACAAATTGATGCAGGTATCATGTTACGTCATTTAATGTACATATCAGGTTTTTTAATCAAATGTTAAAAGATTTGCAATATGTTGGGCATGTTATCCAGCTTCTACATGTTATATTGGTAGAATTATTTTAAAACACATTTGATGAGATTTTTGACTTTATTATTTGTTCTTTAGCAGAATCCTGATTTCTGGTAATGTTTAAGATCAGTCAGTGCATTTCTTCCCGACCCAGGTATTATGGATGTACAAACATTGGTTTAATGTGCCCAAGCTGTTTAACTTTGATCTTTCTTATTTTCTTTTGTAAGTTTTTGTGTGACACATATGGTGTCTTGAGGTACAAATATTAGTTAACATGTCTGTCTGGTTAGGTAGGACTACAGCAAACAGTGAATGCTGGCATTTTCTTCTGCTACCTCAGCACAGAGAGTTTCTGAGTCATTTGACTCAACTTCGGGGACGTTTCTTAGAGTACTTAAAACCATGCTCAGCAAAGGCTGATGTGGTATCTCATCCAGTCAACCCATAAAATAATGGTAAAATATGGAATTTAGTTAATTTCTTTCTAGCCTGGAGAGGCTAAATATTTAGTGGACAAAAGGAAGAAATTTCCCAGTCTAGAGTCCTGCTAAGTCACCTAGGAAGTACCAGACATCTGTATCAAATAAATGATTCCCAGGAGTTATGCAGCATGGCCTCTGCTTCACATTGTAGAAATGTCTCTCTTTTACAAAGTACGTTTTTCATTTGTATTTGTTTTACAGCTAAATGATAGTTTACTATTAAATTAAGTATACATATTTTTAATGTTGAAAATTCTCAAAATCACTTGGTTAATTCTTTGCCCATTTTAATTTCTGATGACAGCTTACGGTGGTCCTACACGTTGTCCAGACTGGTTGTCATTTGTCTCTGATGCAGTTTCCGATTGCTGACAGTTGAGATCCCCACATGTTTGTGCTGTTAGGCTCGAACTGGAAAAGCATTGTCAACTCTCCTTGATGTGACAGCTTCAGGCAGATGCCATACTCTTTTCTGCACTGAAAGAATCATCATAACATACAATGTTATCTCTGTTACAATATAACTTTCATATAAAAATTTTTACACTTTTTTATAGCCACCAGAGGAGCTGGATTTCTATGTTACAAAACTCCTACGACTGGGTGATGTTTCAGTGTCAGAATGGCTGAGATTGTTCAAACCTATCCCTCCAGTTTATATTTATTTTGGTGCTAATGACTATAGATGTACCACAGTATTTGATGATGGATCCCAGGCCAAAAGGATATCCAATTCTAAATACTTGTTCTGAAACACAGAAGAGTCTCATCTTCTTTTAGTAAAACCATCAGTTTAGAGGTTGTAGACAACACCCTCATTAGCAACACAGGCCCTGTAATGGGTTATTTTTCCTGAGAAAGCTGTGGTAAGAAGAACATGGGTTATATGTCTGTGCTGCTGATTATTCACTGAGAAAGAATTTAGCATCAGTATTAATATTGAGCATTTTGCATTTGGCATTATCCTTCATGATCATTGCTGTATCAGGCATGTGTGATGTATTCAGTTATTTCCCACATGTGCTGCCTTTCCCTCATCTTTCTTTCAGTTTGAATGAGTTTAACGTTACAGAATGGGGCCTAATGACAGTCAGAATGCATAGGAATAGAGTCAATGTCTTAAATTACTCAATTATTTCTTGTTTGTATATCAAAAAGGAGCAGCATACATGTAGGAAGAATGTGTCGTTAGTGTGAACTGTCATTTTGAATTATCAGTCAACTGTGGTTTTGTTGTTCCTTTTATGCTGCTGGTACAAAACACAGAGTTTTCTAAATAGTGGAAAGCACTGATTTTGCAAGAAAGTGAAGTGGTGACCATTCAGTCATGTTTTGCTAAGAGCATAAGGATTTCATTGCTGGGTGGTGACTGCACATGTTTTTAACGTATTTCACAGGAGGTGTATCTAGTACAATAAGATGTAAAATATCGATTATCTGTGTGCTTTTCATCTAGTCATGGAAATTAAATGCCATTGTTACAGGAAACAGTGAAAAAAACCAAAACAAAACAGCAAAAAAAAAGGCAGTTTATCCTTTATATGTTATCACTGATGAATAGAAATTGTCCAACCAAAAATGTTTTTTCTATGGTTCATGTAAGTTCAAAACAAACATCCAAACAGAGGGGAAAAAAAAAAACTTGATGAGAAGGGTCAGTTTGTTTATGTGATTCAGTGGCATATTCAGATTATGTGGTGTGATTGTTCTGCAGCTGCTTCAAATTAAGAACAGGTGTAGATGGGAGACTGTGCAAATATTCATATTAATGTAATTGTCAAATTGGTGTGTTTATCACTGTGCCTTTAAAGAGTAGACCATACTCTTATTTTACATGTAAATGAGCTTTATTCTTGAGAGCTGCTATTGGATAATGAGCTTGTGGAGGAGAAATCTCAGCATATGGTGAAACATTTCTAAAATGTGACATTTTCTTGTGAAGCAATTTATTTTATATATATTGCATAAACATATTGTAATCTGCTTTGTCTTCTTTAGAAAAATATATCCACGGTGCAGTTTTAAAATCTAACTCATAGAACTCATGAACTAATATTTCTTTTTTTGGTTTTTTTGACTTCGCATAACCCTTTAGTAGGACAACTTTTTATCTCTTCAGCCATTAACTGTATATTTATAAACCTTCAGAGACTTTATGCCTCGTTCACTGTGAATGTTTAAAAAGTATGCATTGGAGAGAAAATTGTTTTTAAAAGAATTTTATTTTGCAAGACCAATTCTATTTAAACAATCATAAACTGGGTCTCTGATTTAAATATATATTTTTAAATATTATTTACCTCATGTTGCTAGTATGCATGTATGTATCAATGATCAGCTGAGTTTTTTGTTATTTTTAGATCAGAGAGATTTGGTATCAAAGGATGTCCAAAATTAAGAAATGATAGGAACTTTTTATTTTCTTGTAGTATGGACCTAGTTAACAAAAGTTAACCAGTATAAAAATCAAAGAGCACTATAAATCTATGTGTAAGTGTATTTTCTTCCTATATATTTTGCATATGATGTTGATTAATAGTAATTTATATTCTGTTAAAAAAAACCTTGGGTTTTGTATATGTCTGCATATACAAGACAATTTTATATATGCTGTCAATGAGGTAGGTTGCCTGTTTGAAACTGAGGTTTGTGCACTGTGTGGGATGCTTTGGGCTGGGAATCTAGGCCAAACAGTTGAGAAAATCCATGCTTCTCAGGAAGCAGAGGCTGAGGGCACTGGCTGCCATCAGCTGACTACTGGGCAAATGAGACTAGAACAAGGTCTTCCTGCTTTTCTGCTTCCTATAGCCATGGCTCAGGTGAGATTTCCTATTCATTTGCAAGAACAAAAAGAAAATTCAGTTTTGATTTCTGGGTATGTTTAAGCAAAAAAGCAAAAAGTATAGTTATTGGGCTCAGTGCAGAACCCAATGGCATCAAATTTCTTACTATTTATTATCCTCAAAACTCAACTGTTAAGTTATGAGAACTACCTAAAAAGGATGTGCAAGAAGTTTAAAGAAAACAATTCTTAATTCATTCGAGTTATGTTTCTCTAAGAAGGAGAAAGATCCCTCAAGAAGGAGAATGACTTTAAGAGGTGGCTTCATCCTTTAGCAAGTTATTTAAAATTGCATTAATTTCCATGGTGCTTAACTGGTAACTGTTTGCTTCACAGCCTGTTAGCTTCCTATGAAACCTTTCATTCAGTTATTAGAATGCTCTTAATGGAATACAAACTGTTTAAGAAAGAAAAGATTTGCAGGAACTTCATTATGTATGCTGAAGATGGTAAAGCTTTTCTTTAGGGTTAGCTTGGCTGTATCACTTTACAGTACAACAGTCAACCAGATAAAACTGCAACCTTTTCTAATTGATTTGAATTATATGCATCATTTCAGTAGGATGTTATTGGGGGGGTTAATTATCTTTGCATTTAGAAAAGTTTTTACTTCCACTTGACTGCTTGTTGTTGGAGATGTTTGCATGC
The DNA here is from genome assembly GCA_013398115.1 of Falcunculus frontatus. NCBI lineage: Eukaryota > Metazoa > Chordata > Aves > Passeriformes > Falcunculus > Falcunculus frontatus. The sequence continues at coordinate 515,182 of VZRV01001162.1, forward strand.
AGAAATGTCATTCGTGCTCTGCAATATGGGTACCTTCCAGTATCACTTAGAACTCACCATAGTTATACTTCTGTCTCAGAAATAAAGATGCAACTTGGACGTTGCTGCACATAGATTGTGTGTATTGGAGAACTGTATGATTCTATCACCCTTATAGAGACTGCTTTAAAACAGTAGGAACCTGGCCCAAGCCATCTTGGCTCTATTCAAGTTCTCACAGAGTTCTACAAGAAGTCTTTTGAGGTTAGGAGTAAAAAGCCCGAAAACATGAGCAAATAATAACAAATAAAAAGACAAAAAAGTGGCTTCCAGTGACACTCATCACTAATATCTTTTTAGCACTTCTTATACTGCGTAATTAACACTTACTTTCAGTTTGTTTGTTTGTTTTTCTATTATTTTGGACTAGTAATTATTTTTACATTACTTTGTTAATAGTATGGCTCTTCTGGCCACAAGCTTCAGGAAATAATTAAGGGATTTTAACAGATGAGGTTTTAGTAATTCTAATTATTTGTGGAATAAGAGATTGTATCTGCTTCAATGCATTGGTGTTCTTCCACAAGATGTTCCAGGAGGGGATGAATTACAGCCCTATGCATGCCTTTGCACTCTAATTTCGTTGCCTAAGTTTCTGTGAGCAAGCCTGAATAACCACCCTTACTTCTGCTATTATTTGATGAGTTAATTTAGTTATTAAAATAGGGCAGGCAGAATATCTGCATATTTGTATCCCTGTTCATCTCTATAAGGCGGTTGTGAACTAGATATTAAATATATTGCTTTCAAAAAAAGGGATTTTTTTTACCTTTAACTAATTATTATTTAAAAAAACCCCAACCAACAACTACTTTAGTAGTTCTTTATTATCTTTAACATATACGCATTTAAGGTAGCATTTGTATGTGGAATATCAGCAATTTCCTGGGCCACAGGAAAATCATGTAAGTAGGACTGGATCTGAGCATATTTCCATCCCATTTATATAATTGCATTTGCCTAAGTCAGGACCATTGCTGTTTACATACACAGGTCATGGTGTTTGTTTTCTCTTGGAGAGAAATTTTGGGTCTAGGAAGGAATGACTTTTGCTTTTTTAGATTGACATTGACAAGAGATGGCATAAGTTGAGGTGTGCAGATACTGGTAGTTGCCTCAACATCTGTATTATCATTTGATTAGTATTGCTCACATGTGCAGAATGAAATCAGTCACTGACTTGGAATCAGGATGAATCTGATGCTCAGCTAAGACTGGCGAGGGCCCTTTTAGGTCTTTAATTCTCCTTTGCAGTTATATGAAAAGTCAGATATATAGTCAGATATATGAAAATAGTCCATCCACTCATGTAACCTATAAATACTACTAAACAGGTTCTCTGATGTTGCTAAGAATCACCTAGCAACACTAACACTTTTGATTACTCTTGTACTTTTCTTGTAGAATATGATAGCTGTGGTCCTTGATGAAAATCTATCAGTAGTAATAATGCCTTAGGAAATGTGAAATGGACATTTCATGGACCTTTGTGCAGCATGGCTTCATTGACTGGGGAGCTAGATCCACCACAGCATTGATCTAAAAATCCTAAAGGGGAATTAAATTTTGAACACCTGAAAAATGAACTGTAGGCATATGTAATTGCTTAAATATAAAACAAAAGACGTAGTGTAAAGTCAGATAACTTATTTTTTATTGATAATTCATTATACCATATGGAAGTCTGCTGATTATTCATATCCATAATACATATGAACAGATTTTATTTCTTTCTGGAATAACAACATGTGTGTTATCACTTTTTTAGTGTTTGTTTTCTTTAGCAACTCAGAGAATAAGGTGAAAAATTTTGGTTGTGTGAGAGATGCTATTTTCATTCAGTTCAAGATTTTCCTGTGCCTTTATTCAGTTAAGATCTCCCATTTTTGTCTTATTAAAAGATCACTATCTTGTAATCCTTTTATCTTTGCATTGCTACTCTTTTTCAGTAAAGGAGAAAAGAATACGAAGAGAAAAAAAATTATCTATCTCTGCCAAAGCTCAGGCCACTGTCCCTCCATGCATTAGTCAGCAAAATAGCTTGTATAGCAAAAGACTGATTGTCCATCTTCTCTTTGCTCAACAGCTGAAGCTTTAAAGCAAGAAATTTGAAAATGCTATTATAAATTAATGTGCTATGCAACTTTGTCTACACCTCACTGGCTAAGCTGAACCATTGTTACCTCATGAAGAATACGCACTTCAAAGTTGTACACAGAATCACAGATTTGTTCTTTAAAATTTACTTTCTCTTGACAAAACATGGTCCCTTATTCCTTTTCTTTCCCCCGTTCAGGAGTCTAATTTTAGGGGCAGACTTTCAGTTAAGTTGAGTACCCAGGACTCCATCAACATCAGTGTAAGCTGCAGCTGCTCAACACCTCTACAGATGAAACTGAGAAGTGTTTAGGAAAATTAATGACTACAAATTAGGCTTTAAAAAGGATTTTTTTCTTCAGAAACTTCATCAGATTTTGTTCATATTTATCAGGCATCTTTTTCTAGATAAATAGGATGATAAGGGTTTTTTTCTTTCTATTTTTTCCATTTATAGTGTATACTCTGAATTAAATAACAGTTTTTGAGGAGGCTGGTGGATATTTTGCCAAATTGTTCTAAAATTATGTGCGGTATTTTGATTTTAACCAAAGTTACAGCTGCAGAGCTGTAAAGCAGTCAGTTTTCCTTATTATGACTAGTTCTACAACTTGTACTGTTTTAAATTGCCTGCAATTAGCATATTTCAACCTTATTTTTAGGTTTAAATTGCAGTGTGAGAGTGTGCTCTCCTCTTAGCTAATTAGTGCTATCAAGGAACAGTAGGTTACCTCATTAGTACCATGTGCATTTAATTAGAGAAGAGAAAATTGGAGTTAACCTCATAGTTAATATTTTCACAGAGTGCTACAATGCCAACACCTTCAATTGGAGTCACACCCCTATGTATCTAATTATTCACTGTTGCCATATAAGGTTAGCAAGGATACCACCATGCTGTTGACAAAATAATTTAGACGGAAATCTGTTTGCTGGTTTCTGATATGAAATTCCAGTTAGAGCAGCTTATTTTTATTTGAGTACATTGGGGTCACAGAATATTTTTATCATCATCCTATCCTTTCTGTTCATACCCAGACCTAGGAAAGGCCCAGAGCACGTGAGGCACTCAGTCTCAGACAGGTGGTCTCTGATCCTCATCCATGCTTTGCAGGTGTTGTAGCAATCTGGATAAAACCATTTTATTTTGGCTACAAGTATTGCATAAACCAGTACAGTTATATTGTACTCATGGAAATAATAATACACAAATGGGACCAGAATACAGGTACCTGCCCTTTGTAAATGTGCTCAGAATTTCCTATGGCTTGCTTTGCTTTCCAATTTTCTTTTCCACCATGCTGCTTCACGCACTTCTAAAGGGCATGGTCTATCACGGAGAAAGAAGCCTTCAGCTCCTTTAGGTTTCAGTGAAGTTGAAGGTGCTTATTGTTTCTACTCTAGGCACTACAATTTGTGTCTGTCTACCCAAAGAACAGAATTTTTTGATGTATAGCATAGTATGTATTTAAAAGAAGAAAAAAAAAAAGGAAACTGTGGGGTTTTTTCTTAATGAATTTGTGATACTAGTGGTTGGGCCTACAATTTCCAGTCTGTAGTTACATGAAGTAAATCTGAGTTCTGTGTTTCAGTTTCGTATTGGCAAACTGTGCTGGATGCCCATAACTTGAATCCCTTACAACATCCGTGTAGTGCTGATTTAACAAGCTCTTGAGATATACTTAATTTTCAATACATGAGTATTCCCATTACTGGTTTAAAAAAGAGTTACATTTGTCCTGGAATATTTTAACAGTTAAAGATCATCACCTCTTTCACTTTGCTTGTCTAATATTGAACAGCTCAGCACTCACAGAGCCACAGACTCACCAAGTGGATTTAGCTTCTGAATTTTGTTGTCCAGTGCTGCTAATATGACAGATAATTTTTAGCAAGCCATTCTGTGATTCAGTTTTCCCATCTGTAAAATGGAAATGCCATTGCTTCATGCATGAAGATGATTTAAGTGCAAATAATTGGTTTTTGCACAATATTCAAGTACAACACCACCTTGTACAAGCGTATATCAGTGCCAGGTCAACTTCACGTGAAGTGCATTTAATTATTGTATCTGTGGGATTATAACTGAATCCTTGAAGGAGGGGTTTTTAAGAAGTCTTCATACTAAATCAAGTACTTTCTTCTCTGTTCTCTCAGATTATCTATCTCAAGTGCTTATATTGGCACATACATGGGTGCTTTAAATAGTCACTTTACAAGCTTACTTAATACCAACCACTTTGACATTTTGCACTGCTGTTCAAATGAAAATAATAGCTGACCTTTTTAAATTTGGGGTTTTTTTATTATTTGATAGTGAAGTAGAAAAGAGGCTCTTCAAACATTGGTACTTTCCCATATTAGCTTTCCAAACTGATGATCCTTCAGGATCTATAGTAAGTTGAAAGGAATCTTCTAGCAGAGTGGAACTCTGAAGTTGGTCAGTTTGACAGTTGGATGAAGCTTCCATGTGAAAATAAATGAACTCAGTATTCGCTTAGCTAACTTGTGGTTTATATATTGCTGCTAGAAAAATGTGGAATTACGTGATAGATACATTTATCTTTTTTTTTTCCCTGTCTAAATATATATATTTTTTTAATATGATACGCTCTTTAACTGTCAAGGTGCATTTGAAAACGCAGAAATTAAACAACTCTATTTTCTAAGACCTGTTAGGGAGAGTTCAGATTACAAAAAAAAATTTAGAAATAAAAGAATAACGAGTCTTCGGTCCTCCATTAGAGTTTCAAGTAAAATACCTGAAAACCTGCCATCAATGTAAGTCGCTAGCCTGACTTCAACCCCTACCTCTGTGTAATATGATGTGAAATAGGGACTAGTTTCATTTGTATTGGAGAGGAACTGCAGCTCCAATTACAGCTCTTGGTGATATCATTATCATCTCTTTGAAAAATCTCGTTCAGCTCTATCAAGAATAACCAGCTAATAAGGACAAGGTCTACATGGTGAATAAGCAATGAACTGTGTTTGGTTTGGGTTTAGAACTTCAGAGTCTCAGCATATCTAGTGGCTGGACCTCCTTACAAACATCCACACAAATGTGCAAAGCACAGATCAAACTAGGAATTAAATTTTATATACTCATTTCCAAAACCTGTATGAAAAAACATCTAAAGGAGAACTTCTATCTGGACAACTTGTCAGAGAATCCAAGTCGTTATTTGTAGCATCTTTGATGGACTGCTACCAGTTCGATGATCCCAAACTGTAAAATTATTTGGTAGAGTAAGGACTTCCATGGGTAAGCCATTAAGTGATAAAGAGGTACTTTTAAAACCAAATTTTCTACAAATATACTTCAATTACATTGTATAATATAGCTATTAATTAAATACAGTTGCTACTTTCTTTAAGTTTTTACCTAGAATTGTGATCTTTTTATCTTTTCAGGGCTCACTAATGAACTTAATAGTAAGGTCGCAGGTTGGTTTGGGGTTTTTTTGGATTTTGGGGTTTTTTTTGGCTTCGTTTGGTTTGGTTTGAATTCCTACAGCTTCTTTTATTCAAGTTTATTTTTTGACCATGTGTTTTTTCCAAGGAATGTATTATTTATTTTCCTGGACTTAGTCACTTTGGCACAGTTTGAACTAACAGAATATAAAGTAAACAAACTGTGTTTTTCTGAGGAAAGTGACCGATAAGCAGGGAGAAATATTTATAAATCAGTCAAAGTTCTTTATTGGTGTATTCAAAAGATGAGAAAGAAGTATTCCAAGATAGAAACAACACGAGCTCTGTGTTTATGTAAAATATCCTGCATTATATGTCAGTTTGGGTAAGGAAAGTACATATAATACAATTGTAAAATTGTCACTTCTTGTTTTGTTCTGTCTCCCTGTATAACTGCAGAGCTACGAACGTCTCCACCTCTTGAATTTTCTTTGCTGTATTAAGTTTCTTAAAAGGAAATTTATTTTTTTTTAAATCACTCTCCACTTCTACAAAATTTAATTTACCACTGCATAAAGGAAATTACTGTAGTTTAGGCAGTCAAGCATTTCAACAGATCCCTAGAAATGTACAAAGGAAAGAATGATTATCAGTCCTGAATTGTGGATTAAGAGGATCATACTACACAGAGTACTGTCTAAAAGTAGCAATTTAATAGAAAATGTGGATGTGCATGTGAAGAACGTCTCTGAGGTTAAAGATAGTTTTTAAAACATGATTCTTTTTTCTTGTTATTTTTATTTGGTAGAAGGTTTGCCTAGAGATGCTTGTCTTGTGAATATTTTTATTTAGCGTTACAGGCAGCTTCATTAGGAGTTTTAGAGACATTCTTTACATGTTTTGGTTTTTTGTTAACCTTTTGTAAAAGGGGAAACTCCATTAAAAAAGGAAAATTCTCATTTTGGACTGCAGAAAATGTATTAAAAATGTACATGAACTCCCATCAATGTCTGTGTTACAAAGCACAAATAAGCTGTAATTCAGGAAGTACCATTTACATGTATATAAAGGGAAGTTTTTTAAAATCACAAGGCAGGTAAGGTTTTTGAGGTTCTAGAATACTTTCTTTATACACAGTTCCTCATGCCTTTTTTCCCCATAAACTGGCACTGCTTTTTGGGTCTTGTTGAGGGGAGAATGTCTTCTTTGAAAACTGCAACAGGAGGAGAGATACTTTTAAAAACTTAATATGTGTGTCTTGTCCTGTAAACTTGGGTAGTACTTTTGCAGAAGACCCTCAAGCAAACCATTTAGTGGGCAAAATCAGCACAGATTTTCCCTAATTCTGCCTTTTTAAACCCGGGGACAACCTAGTCCATTATTTCAAATGTCACCTCTGTGTTAGCTCACAATATATCCCAGGTAAGGAATATCACACTGTGCACAAGTTTTTTTCAACATTTCATTTTGTGTCAGTACAATATTTGAGATCAGTTTCCCTGAACAGCCAGCTCAAGCATAGACTGCAACAATAAAAAATTCAATGGAGTGCTTTTCCAGACGCGTTCTCCCTCCTGCTGCAAATAAAATCATCACTTGATGGCAAAGTGATTTCTTTTCTCTCAAATGCAATGTAATTTCTATCAAGCAAGCAGTGAGTTTTATCCATTTATAGCATCTGAAGATTATTTTTGTATCCAATATGAACTATTTTTTAATGTTTTGGTCTTCAGTGTACAGCTACATTACTTTGATTTTTAGAACCTTACCTAAAAATATCTTTTGCTAAATTATAGCTAGCTTTACTAGTTACTTAATAATTTTTCTTCTTCTTTTCAAATTGTGATCTGTGGCTGAATATCTGGTGCATTAGTTTGGGTTTTTTCCCTTCTTTTTAATTGTTGTGGAAACCAATAAATGGAATAATAGAAGCTGATTAAGGAGGAGCATTTGGCGTGTTATTGATAGGAGATCTCTACAGAATACCTGAAGAATATATAGAATTCTATATTCTGTGTAGAATAGCTGAAGGGAGATATCTGAGGACGACCTGCTGCATTTTCTCATATAAATTAAATTTTTTTTCTTCAACTTACAGTATCACCTGTAAACAGGAATCCACATCCACATTTGTAAGCCTCTAAGCCTGTCTGCATCCTCGTGGGGTACAAACATGCTTTAGTGTTGTCAGTCACATAATGTGAATTAATAAAACACAAATACTGTCCAATAGATCATGAAAAGAGCAAATGGAACTTGGCTGTTCTAAAGTTTAAGTTTAATATTTCTAAAAACTTAGGAAATTTCTATATAAATATGGTTTTAATGAATATTACATTTAAGCTGCTGTTAATCTCCATGGCTTTTCTGGATGAAACCAAATCATTTTTTTGCTTTGTTTTAATATAAGATAAATCAGTTGCTTGTATGTCGTTTGAACTTGCTGAATGTAATAATGTGTATCCTTTGCTCAGTTAATATTCAGTTTTTTGTTGACTTAAAAATATATTGCTGAACAGGCTGATAGCTAAGACAGTACACAGAGAAGAATGTGTTGAGCCACATGTCTCTCGTGATCTTTGATGGGAGTTTACCTGCTCTATCTCCATTTATTGTTTTGAAAGGGTTCCCCATAGAGTTAAGAAAGCAGGGTGATTTAAGAAAAATATAGGTTGGAAACAATATAAGTTGTTATCTAAGAGGTGGCTTACAATGCCGGCTAAAACATTGAAATGCTTTAATTGCAAAATAAGCGGTGATTGTTAGAACAAAATATCAAGCGTCTTACCATTTACATTCAAAACATAATGCTAAAGTAGTGAGATAAGTAGTAAGATTAAACAAAAATAGTATTTATCAGGAGAAAAAAGTCTACAGACTAATCTAGATAGGATTTTGTTTGTTCCTTAGTTATTTTATGAAGTACATATTCTTAAGTATCTGCATGACCCATATTAAGTCCCCTAAATGATACTGCTTTCTATATTTAGAAAACATAGAAGTAAGGGTTTATGGGTTTATGTTGATCCTTTTTTTCTGTCACTAGGCTTTTGCTCATTCTTGGAGTGCTTTAGAGCCATTTGAGTTTTCATTTACAGTTTACTCTGAAATTAGCTCTGCATTCTGTACTATGCATTTTGCATTAACTCTTGTTAATGCTTAACGCAGTAATGAACTTTACCATGGGATTGATTGAGTCTTGAGTTACATGTTGGTCAGTTTTTGTTTATTGGGCCCTATTTCCACCATTATTAGACCATTCTTAGTATTTCTGAGTGCAATATAGCAGTCATAAATAAAAAGAAAAAAGCCAAAACTCTAAAAAACATGATAGAATTTTTGTTAATCATGTTCCCACATTTTGTTTCAGCTGCATTAGAATAGCTTTGAGGTAGTGCTAGGAAATAACAAGCAAATAAAGCTGGGTGATGTCTTAGAGCAGTTGTGTATATTTTAAATATCATCAGATGTCATTTGCAAAGCAATAAATACACATTGCTCTTGACTCTCCAAAAAAGAAGTGTAATTCAGTTCCTGTTCTTAACAGTTGCTGTGTTTCTTAACCACTAAGCAGAACACTAAGAATCTGTTTGTTAGGTGTTTAAATACATGTTTACACAAAAGTGAGAGTTGTTAGGTTGCATCAAATACCTTGCCAGCTCCATAATCCAAACACCATACATCAGTAACTGTTTTGGAGACATTTAAATAGTATTTCTCTCAGATGGTGCTGGTAAAACTTGCAAATGGGAACTTTTACCTTCAAGGATCACTGGCAACTTAGTTCTGTTGTCTGCTGAGAAACTAACACTTCATACTGAGCAGTCGACAAGAAAAAAGTCTGTCTTCTTTTATGCATAACCTGTTCACACATTGCAAATGAAAGTGACTTTTCACAGCAAGTGTCCAAGGACAGATTCTTCGATATGGCAGGTTCTCTCACTTTTTATCACTCAGTTTTTTGGCTGAGCTGGCAGTGCCACTAATAAATAGCAACAGATTTTGTGAACTATACCCTTCTGCTGGGCTTCTTTTATTTTTAAGAAAATTAAATTATTTCTGCTGTGATAAGGGAATTGCCACAAAAATCAGTATGAAAAAATAAAATTTATTTCATGATAAAAGCAGAAAAAATTGTTAAAAAATTCATAGTTGAATCTTCTTCTTTCCTTAATTGACTTCTTTTGCTCAGACATTAACTTCTTAATCCCTTAGCCAGTTTGTGAGCTCAGTAGGTATGCTGTTCTCAATAACTATGGGGAGTTTCTCCTCTCCCAGTTCCATCCTACACTTTCCTAGTTTTATTTTTATCCTTCTAAATGTTTCTATGCCATTTTCTTGAGAGAAGCATTATTATAGCTGATATAAATGAGAACGCTAATCATCATCTTTGTGATTTGCATTCCACATACCATTCATTCTATAAAAACACTAAACAAAAAAAAAACCAAAAAAAACCAACAAAAAACCAAAACCAAGACAAACAACCAACCAACAAAAAAACCACCCCCAAAAAACTAAACCTACACACACACACAACCAACCAAAAAACCCAAAGCCCATGCAGATACAATTAATCCCATCTTCCTCATGCCAACTTGTATATGCTTAGACATTAACTTCAGGACCAACAGGAATAATCTTTCCAATTTCACATTTTTCTGTCAACACTATTGCCATCTTAGTTGTCTTAAGCTTGAAACATAAACATCTTGAATCTGGGTGTCTTTCCTATTCCTCTCCCTCTCATTCACACTAAGGTACAGCTGTGCACTGAGCTGAAACTCTCGTGCAGGTTCTCCACATTTCAGATACCACAACTGGCCTCTTTTTAGCACGACAAATGTCATCTTGTCTCATTGCTCCCAGTATTCTGCAAAGATTATTTTCCTTACATCTCTCTCTGTGTCTTTCCCCATTCCCCTTCAAAGCATCAAATACAGGCAGTTTGTTTTCAGTTTTATTGTCCTTCACCGTCTGACTTCACGATACCCATTATTCTTCATAAAGTAGGAAAAAAAAGCACCATTAATTTTCTACGTTTTGGTTTTCAGATAAGCCCTATTGTACTTTCTCCTGTGCTGTCTGTAATGACTGTGAAGTACCTCATTATCCTCCTCCAAGTCAGTCATTCAGACTTCTCCAATCTATGTATAGAGAGCTTAGACGCATATATTGCCTGCTATCATGACAGGTATTTCCTATCAGTCTGTCACTGTCATCTCTTGTCTTACACAGGGCTATCATCTCCCTCAGTGTCTGTGCAATGCTGACAGCATGGTCCTGGTCAGCATCATGGGAGCCTTTGTGCACTTGCAGTGATTCCCGTGTTACTGCTGCTGCCACTGCTTCCAAGTCTTCCATTACCTGTGTGATTTACCATAAGCATTGAAGTTCTTCATTCCAACAGGAAAAAATATGCCCTTGTAATTCATTTTTCTGCATTACTGATTCATCTATTTTTTGGTAGTCTGCCCTTTCAGGGGGAAAATCATGCTCTTCTTCTGTGGCCTCAGTTTACTGAAATTGCAGAGCACACACATCTCTATTGCATCTAATAAGACTCCAGTATTTTCAGTCTACAAGAAATATTTCTAAATGTCTCAAAAATAATGATTTTTTTTTAAGGTGAGACCAAAAGAGATTATTCAAAGGACATTCAAAAAGCCATTGACATGGTCCACACAGTCCTTCATGAGTGATTATTAAGAAAACTGAATAGTTCTGGGTGAAAGTTAAAGTTCCATCATAAGTAACAAACAAGAGACAGAAGATTGAGTATGAGTATATTGCAGTATATTGTCAATTTTCAGCACAGCAAAAGGTTAACGCTTCTGTCTCCTTCTGACCTGTACATTAAATACCATTGTTTAATATATTTATTAATGAGCTAGAAAGTGGGCTGAAGGATATTGCATGTTTCAAAATTTAAAGATAACCAGAAAACTTATTTAGCCTTGTAAAGATTAGAGATGACTTTGAGGCATTTCAAAGGAAAGTGGAATAGTAAGTAAGCAAATGCCGTAGTGGTAGAAGAAAGATGGTATTGGTTAATATGATACATATTAAAGGAGTAATTTAACTGCTTACACTGATGATGTAACTGTTTGCACCAATTTTTCCAAGTATAATCACAGTGTGGTAGAGGAAACAAGCTGTATCTTCTTATAACAAGCGCGTCTTTTCTAGGTCTGCAGTAAAAGGAAACAATCCAAGACTTACAGAAATTGAGAACTGTCCAGACAAAAATATTATAATACCAGTTTTGCTTTGCTCTGTGATCTGATTATGTTACGTGAAATTTGGGATGTTTTGTTCTAATCTTAAAGTAGTATTCAGTAGCCTGAAGAGGGTGCATTTTTTTTCTCCCTCTCTCCACTTTTGGTATGCAGTCTGGCTATTTCAGACATTGTGTCTTTAGGCAACTCCAAACGAAACTGTACTTAGAAAGCCACAGGGAAGTGTGCTTTCCTGTCTGTTCATATGTGTCTGCATGAGAATCTGCTCTATGTAATAGTTTTTGTCAGTGAGCTATTATTTCAAAACCAGGGTAATTCATTTTTTACATAAAATATATTCTAATTACGAGTGTCCTTTAGGTTGTTTCTAAAAAACATTAGCAGAAATACTAATATTAATAATGCCAATAATAATTTCTCAGTTTAGGAGGAAAAAAAAATTGGATTTAATGTTTGTGGAATTTCTTTACTCCCTAAATCTTGAGCAGATAGAAAAAGCTTGTCATTTGTAAAAACAGATGGAGTTTTGGTTCCTCAAGACCATGATATCAGGTTATTTACCCAAATCAGTTACCCAAACTACATTAGAGCTGTCTTTGTCCAGATAAGTGAATTATTTTTTTTAATATATGTATATGTGTGCACATTCTTGTGAATTTTCTGTAGAGGCTTTTCACATTTAACTTCTATAGTGCCTATTTCTGCATTAATCTCAGTCTCTCAGTCCTTTCCTGTTGTAGTTTTATGACTCTGGACTTTATTGGGAGCAAATTATACCACAGCCTCTTCATTGTTCATATTCCTGGAGCACTGTATTAGTTGCAGTCTCTCTGTAAATGCATAGAAAGCTCTTACTTTTTATGCCTTGAGTCTCTTCTCCGTGGGGCAAGTATGTTGATATCTTTGCATAATTCCTGCCATAAAGGTGATCCTCATTTAGTTGTCTAACTGAGAAGGATTTTACCTGAGTTAAGAATTATACCTGAGATGTGCAACCTAGGAAAGCATGAGGCTTTGTATCAGACTTCTTTCACTCCAGTCTGTCTAAGCTTGGACTAGATGTCCAAGAAAATTATTTATTTGTCCTATTTGCCACTGTAGTCATATCAGAGGTGTTCCAAATACTGTATCTATTCTTCTGGGGTTCTTTTTCTTTCTTCTGTGTCCTGTCTTACTGTGATTACAGTAGCCTGTGTTTGTGCATAAACTGGATTTCTACTCCACAGAGCATCTTCTGTTCTTCTAAAGAATGTGTAAATCTCATCAGATTAATAGCAGATAGGATAGGTCAGGACCCTAAAAGATGAATGCCAGGATTTGTTGTATACAATCCGTAGCAACCCCATTATGTTCTGATCAGGAGGGACATGAAGTATAAAGATTAGAAGTCGAATCTCAAAATCCCTTGACACTGTCCTGTTTTTTCGAAAGGACACAGTATTGCCTTCTGTTTGCCATGAATAACCTATCTGTTTCAGTATAGTCTTTGTCCTAAAACTTGGAGATTAAGTCTTACTGATACTTCTCCAACCATCTTCTTTCCTTGGACTCTTTCCTTTTAGGATTTCATACTTTTTAAATGAGACATTTTCTTCTTTATAGAAAATTTATTTAGGTATGCTAATCTTGTCATCGTAGACACTCTCTAAAGGACGTGCCTTTGCATTTCTGTAGATCCCTGGGCTAGAAGTTGTAACTAACCATAAAATTGTGTTTGTTGAGAAATAAGTGTTTGAGAAACTTGTAAACTACCAACAGAATGAAGAATTTAGCACATGTAAATACAGGCATGTGCTAACACACGAAGATTGGATGTCTGGAAATTCACTACAAAATATAAATTAATCTCCAATTTCACTCAAACATGAAATTCCATTTCACTTTTTACTTACAATTCAAGAAGATTCATATTTTGATTACCGTGAGAACAACCAAAGAGTGCCAGTACCATTCCGTGAATCTGAGCTACAACCGACCACAATCTGAACACACTGCAGTTTCTTTCTTTGTGGTGGATGGTGCTCATTCGTCACCTTGTGTACTGTAGTAGGAAACCATGAAACTACAGACAGTTCGCATTTAGAGTAGTGCGTCTTTTCTTCATGTGTGTAAACTGCCAAGTACTTCAGGAAAAAAGCCAATTTTTTGGACTGAATAATTAAATGCAAAGAAGATGAAGATAAAATCGGAAAGCAAAAATAAAAACAAATTATTTTAGATTTTGAAATAAGACATACTGTCACTGTCTGATGTCAGCTGTTTGTAAAGCCTGTTGAGTAGTAATTCCAGTTAATATAGATAGTCCTTTAGAACTAAAAATATTCTTCACTTTGTCTAATTGACTAATTTTCTCTATGAATCAGCAGACTGCTGGCTCCCTTGTTTCTGTTGAATCATTCTGCCATATCTGCTTAACAAAGAAGGATGCAATGTCAGCTAAAGAAATATATTGGAAAATTACTATATGTTTCTAATTAATAATGTCTTGCATTTGTAATTGCACAACAGCTATAAATGCTGGTAAGACCTTTTCTTTATTAAACAAGTCAGCAGCAATATATATTGACTTTTTACATATTTTTCATATAACTTCTGGAAGAAAAAAACAACGTATGAAAAAGAAACTACTTATTTCTGATTTTATTTATGATATTCCTATTTTCGTCAACTTTTTCCAGTGTCACTTGAGGACATTTTAATAATTTTGTTACGTGTTCTGTTTTTGTTGTCTCTTGTGTTTTGGGGTTTTTTTAGAACTGTTGGATTGATTTGAAAGTTGTCCACTTTTATGAGTAAACTTAAATAGTAAGAGCAGTGTAAAAAGAAATCCAGGAGTGACTCTATTTCTGGAAGGGTGGGGGAGTGTCCTACACAGCATTTTTCACACTTCTGAGCAGTGTCCTCTTGACCTTCAATTTAATGTTTAGGCAGTCACTCTTTTCCAAGAACTGGTTGCTCAATCATTTTACCAAATGGTCACATCTTCAGGAAATGAGAAACGTGCAACTTAGTGTTGACTTGAAAGCCTGTTGTGCTTTGGAAGTTCCTTTATGTTTGGAAAAGCTGAAGAAACAATTAATTTGTGGAGGGCCTTGCATGTGACAGCTTTTAAAGAAAAAAGAGATTAGCCACAAATTCTCTGAATACCATCATGGGTGGGGGAAGTTCAGAGGTGCTTTAATGCTCTGTTTACTCCAGCTATGACATGCAGGTAGCAGGAGCACCCTGTGGTTGAATGTGTTGTCTTCTCATGGGGATCGCAGCACTTCAGTCACTGTGCCTGTGTCTAGGGCCTTATTTTAGTGCTTTCACTAAAGCTTTCATTGTGGAAATATGTAATGTACAACTGAGAGTGTCTCACGGTTCCACAGATGAGAAGGGAAAAGTGGTCCTTCGACATGTTGCACAGATGTGTGTCATCACTTGTGCTTCATTTTAAGAGAAGTCTGGAGTAAACTTTGTAAAGCTACAGCTAGTGATGCATGCACCATGTCCTCTAACTGAAATGTGGTTGGTCTTTGCATATCTTTGTATCAGCTCAGAATTCAGGCCTCTAAGTACATTGCTTATGTCCAGAGGAGTATGAGCGTACGTGATACTGAGTCAGGTCCTAACGTTCTGTATTTTGAGTGCCCGCTCTAGGTGTGTTATTAAAGGTGGACAGAGTGAGATGATAAGATGGAATAAAAAACTTGAGATCCTCCCCTTTCTGCCAGCAGTGTGATGCTCAAGAACCCTTTGACTCAAAATCTCAAGATAGATTTTAATCCATGGATTAATAAGTTTATGTTTTAAAACATGTGGAGTTTGGGGTTTTTCCTTGCTTGTTCCGTCAAAATTAGTGCTTTGTTTCTATCTTGAATGTATTTAGTTCTTATTTCCAGGCATTCAATCTCATTAAACTTTGAAGAAAATTAAGAGGGAACAATGTCAACATTCGTATCACAGAATCAGACTTCTCAGATCCAGCTAATGCTTTTTGACTCTTTCAGAAGCTGCAGATCAACTTCTTCAGCAGCTGAAACCTGGCAGATTTAAACGAGATTTATAACATTATTTAGTTACAGTGAAATCATTAAGGTTCTGTATCATAATTATGAGTGATTTCACATACCAGCAAATCTCCGCACAAAAGCTTGCAGGACGTGACTGGTGTCTCCCTCTGGTTGCCTCCTCTCTCTCTCTCTCTCTCTTTTACTCAATCCATTCTCCTATTTTCCTAGACAATTGCCTAATGATGTTAGGAGTAGGGACATTATCTTCAGGATCTCGTTTGTCATTTAGCTTGACTCTTAGAGATGGAACATACACAAATTTCTCTTTCAAGAAGATAAATTTTGTTTCTGTAATCAGCTGGGAAATAGCCTGGTGAAGAACTTTGTTTATATTTTACAAATATACCACAATCCATAAATACCTTTTCTCTGATCAATGTTTTGCTGTACAGTATTGAATTATAAAAAACTATAATAGCATATACAAGGCTTATATAAATAAGTATCACCAATGAAATGCTCAAAATTTGAAAGGTAAGGTTTTCTTCCCTTCTCTGTTGGAGTTGTTTTTTTCTAATGAGTAGACAAAGAATTATAATATAGAGTTAAAACAGTTTACCTCCTCCAAAAATTTATCTGTAAAAGTAATAATTCAGATTTATCCAGTGCACTTTAATTCTCCTTAGGAAAAAAATTGAAGATGTTAAGGCTAATCAGTGCTGAGCTAATGGAGATCTGTTCGCAGTTTTATCCTGGAAATCTTCTGAAGGCTGAAGTTTCTGCTGCCTTGGAAACTTAGCAAGAAGAGTTTATTTCAGACATTGCTTACTAGGATCCAAACAAACAAACAAAAAAAATCACCTAACTTGTTTTGTTCTGAGTAAAAAGAGAAAGGAAAAAAGAGCTTTCATTCAAGAATTAATTTTAGTACCATTTACTTCTCTGTGCACACTTTATGTTTAGATGCCATTTATAAATATCTTACTATCATTTGTTAAATTTTATGACAATTTTTACCATGCCTGATGACTGTAACTCATGCATTAAACATGCACACGTATTTTAACAATATTTGCATCTTATAATATGCTTCCTAACGACTTGTCATAGACTCATCAGTTAAACATTTATTTTACAAATGCATTTTGTAATATGCTATGGTAATAAACTATAAAAAAGGTATCCCACCTTGTAATGTTTTCAGATGGATGAATAATGTATTACAAATTCTACCTTCATTTAAAACATGACCTCTATTCTGATGAAATCTGATACATTGTCTGGATTTATGGTTATCACTGAGTTGTGTGAGGTGCTGTCAATCTGCTTTCTGATTCATTTTCCTAGTTGATAAATTTGAATTAATCTGTAAATATTTACAAAATAATGTGGGGGGGTGTTTTCAGTTCTTTTCTTTTTATCCACCTGATTAATTTAAACCAAATGTACCAGCCCCCATCAAGCTGGGAACTAATTTTTATTCAAATAATTTCTGGAAATTCCATTCAGTTCTGAAATTGATAATCAAAATCATGATTGTTCCTTTGCTGGCTGCCTAAGTTTGTCATATGTAGCTCTAAAGAGGCCTATGCTACTGTCACATCTAATCTAATGAGCTCTGTAAAGATGAGGGGTACATAATATTGGAAAATTTTATAATAAGCTATTTCACAATAAAAACATGTTGTTGCTATTTATTATTTTAAGTTTAATCTACATCTGATTTTACATACTCTTCTAATTCATGGAACTTTATTCAAACCAAAGCTATTCAAACCAAAGTTTTGCTTAAATAGCTATTGCCAACATAGTCAACCTGCTGTCTGGCTTCCTGAAACATCATGCTGATTTTTTCAATGTTTTTTTTAATATGAATGTTCGTACCTAAGATCTTCTGGCTGATTGCTCTCCGTGTGCACACGCATGTGCAGATTATAATATTTTCAATAGTTTTATTTCACCAGAGATTTTTTTCTTCAAAAGTGAAGCGAAAGAAGGGAATTTGAGGGTTGCTTGGTTGGTGGGTTTGTTTAGACAGGCTATGGAGTATTACAGGTGTGTCCATACATCTGGTGATAGAACAAAATGATTGAGGAGTTTAGCAGTGTTCTTCATTAGTTACCCTCCCATATCTGAATAAAAACTGAAGTGTCTGGCAGTTTTACTTTTGCTGTTTGCCTGGAAATAGTTTTAGGGCATTGCATCTATGTGATGCTGTCTGAATGTGTGAAGTCAATACAGAGTAGTCTGGTTTTACATCTGTTTAACATAAATACAAATGAGTACTTCAGGTGCATACTAAGGAGAAGTCAATGTTAGATAATTGGTCTCTCGGAAGAGGGCTTTATTGCACCAGACAATAGAAGGTTACACCTTGTCTCTGCCTTTCACCTTAATAGTCCAGGCTCAAGGGCCTTTTGTCACCATTCATAGTCAAGGCACTTTTAGTCAACACATTGTTGTCAACACATAGTCAACACAGTTTTAAGAGACAAATTATGCAATCTGATTTAGACATCTAATTAGGATTTAATGAATTGTGCCATGGAAATGCCTATTTTTCTCCTTTGATTACTTCAGATTTCAGGTACAGATTGTAGTGCAGACTTTTTGCATTGGTAGAGGGTATTACCCATTACCACTTTAATTTTTTTTTTTCTTCTAAATAAATTGCTGCCAATGAAACGAGCTAGGCTTATTGTCAATCGAGTTTTACCTCTTTAAACTGAGCATTTTAGACCACACTATACATAGCCAAACACACTCAGGATTGTCTAAATTCTGTTATGGCAGTCTCCCTGCTCATAGAGAGAATAATTAATTCTGTTTCAGTTTGTTTGTTGGGTTTTTTTGCTTTTTTGTGGTTTTTTTAGTGTTTATCATTAGGTGAAAGCAAACAACTAGTTGTAGTTGAGATACTGTGTTCGGGTGATGTGGCTTCTATCCTATAGCATCAAGGCTAGGAAATACTCATTCTACGTGGGCTACATGAAACTTCAGACTAGTCATCTAAGTACTGAAATAGGCTTGATAAAGACGAAATATTTAGCCTTCTGTCACAAATGCTTTAGCCATCACTTCTCCCATTCTTTGGGGGGTAATTCAAACAAAATTTGCTGTCTTTTTCTATTAAAAATATAAAATGCAGCGGTCATTGTTTTGTTGGAAAATTTTGCCAATTTTTTTCTGATGGTTGTTTTTCTTAGAATCATGTTGCATTCTTTACTTATCTTTGAAATTATGAGTTTGACTGTTTTGTTTATTAGGAGTATGGTGACTTCTAGAGTGAATTTTATAGCAGCGTTTCTAACATTTAACTGTTTCAGTGGATTTCCTAGCTTCAATTGCGCACACTGTTTCTTTGAATACATCAAAATAATGTATTATCTCGGTAGTTTCTTAGTTCTCAGTTGTTTTACAATCTCATCTATTATAAGTCACATTATGGTTGCACAAGAAATGCAGTAAACATCTCTATTTTGTGATGGGAACTTCATTTGTTAAAGTTGGCTCAGAAAGCACAGAGATTCCACACTTTGCTGTATTTCTTGGCAACTTGTCATTCTTTCACATAAATCATATATGTACGATATATGTGCTTTTGTTACTCCTTGAGTTTTTCAAGATTACTGTAGTTCAGATTCAATGCATTCCTTGTGTTCTTGTAGTTCCTTTTGTTGATTTCAGTTATAGAAAAGACTATGAGACGTGCTCTAGAAATTTGTTTTTGCACATTGCATATATCTTTTTATACGTGAACATCCACAAGTGTATATTTACACAGGCAGCTATCATGTGCAGTCTTAGTACAGATAATAAACTGCAGGGTTGTTAATCATGCACCTTTCTCAACTGAACTTTACTAGTCTCTTTCCTTCTATTGTTACAAATCCCTGCTGTTAATACTAACAGTAATACTATTTTCTCCTTTTTTTTTTTTTTAGGTTTTTTTTTGGGGTTTTTTTTGTTTTTTTTTTTTAGTTTTGCAGTCAATTCTTCTTTCAAATGCATTGGGATTTCTGGGCCAGAAGAGAGAATGTTTGATCCAAATTAGTGACAATTTCAGTGTCTCGCCCCTTACTGAAGCTAACAGTATGGGCTTTATATCATGGGTTAAGAAAAGATTCTAGCTGCCTAGCAGATCACACACTTGATTTAAGTCCTGGGAGGTTAAGATGTAATAGATTTTCAAACTAGAGTATTCATATGCATACAAAAATATTTTAAAGTTATTTTGGTATTTCTAAGCTATAAAAGTTGGCAGACTTCCTCAGAGGTACATAATTTTAAAATTACCTTTATAGTTGGAAAAGAAAAGCTCTGTGGTGCATTGTAATAACTTTTTGAAGATTTTAAAGCTAGCTTTTTTATATAAAATTCACATTTCCTATATACATGGTGATGTGTTTTTGTATGAAGGTTCTATTCTAGTTTTGTTTGGGAGAATCTGCATAAATCATGTATGGTTTCTTCATAATGTGGCAACTCCAAACTCACACCAATGAAACCATCATACTTCTCATATCATGTACGGTATATAACATACATACACACTTATAGTGAGGTAGAGGATGATACTAAAAATCTCTTCCCTCTAGGCTTGAAAAAATAATCAAAAAGTAGAAGACACTTTTTGTGCCTTGGGAAAAACAGATCAAGAAATTAAAACTCCAGTCATTACCAATAACCTTAAAATGTATTTTAATGTGCTGCAGCTTCAGTTACCCTCAGCTGAAGCTTCTCTATTTTAGCTTACAGGGTCTTGTGACCTCAGCCCATAGCAGAGTTTCAACAGTAATAGCGACAGCCATCTTGGATAAATGTAAGTGAATTTTTTCCTCATTTCTATAGTTTCTCTCCCTCACATGCACTTTTGGAGTTTTGTTTTTCACTCAGGATCTAGACAGTATTCCTGACAACACTTCGGCTCTGTGCCAAGTAGCATGATTGACACAAAGTACAAGTAAAACAACTAAGTGGGATTTCTTGCCTTTTAAATGTCACAGTATCAGACTCATCCTGTGCTTTCGAAATGCCAGTATGATGGCCATGCAAACTTTATTTTACCTGCAGCTAGCTCGATGGTTGTTTTCATTATCAGCCAGGATTAAATTGCAAAAAGTGAAGCAGTACAAAAAGATTTTGGCCACATAATCTTGTTTTAGTTAGTGCTAAGGATGAAATCTAGGAGAATTCAGAAAATATTTTTCTAAGGAAAGGTTTGCCTTCTTCAGTCAGCTTTATCATTTCAGTTCTGCTTCATGTCAGATGGTGGTAATCCATTTCCAAACTTAGCTCTGCATTTGCTAACTACTGTATAAATCTGGGGCTGGAGCTGGGGCTGGAGCTGGGGAAGGCTACACATTACACATACTGCCTGTGTAACAATTTCCAGAAGTATAAGTTAAGAAATTAAGGACATCTGCCCACTATTGGTTTCTGAATAATGCCAAATACAGCAGTCATGTTTTTTTCAATAATTATCATGTTGTTGTAATGGTGAGACAAACAGAAGAAAATAGAAGTAGAGTTACTCATTCAGAAAATCCTGCCCTGTATGCTGATAGCCTGAAGAAGCTGGCATTTGGTAGAAACTTACAAAAGATAACCGGACTTAAATATTCTTCGGTATTTAGTCCTGAGTTGGCCTTTGTCTGAATTCACCATTTCTGAATGAAGTCTCATCCTTGGTCTGTTAAATCACTGTGCCACCCCTCCATCTTCTATTTGTTCATACATCTAAATGCATATGTAACATCATACCTAAAATGCCAAGGTTTTATTTATATGTAAATAGTTACATTGTAGCCCTGTAGCTACAGTAGTACCTTCGTAATGACCTCAGCTAGCTTAGCACGTGATTGTTCAAATGCAGCCTGTTCTCTTCATCTGGTTTCATAGGATGTGTCTGTTCATGAACTGTATGAAATGAAAGGCTGCACCTGTGGAGCAGTTAAAGCTAAAACCAGCAGAAGTGGAGCTGCCTCCATCCATCCGTCCTACAAACATGACATTCAAAGATTGATACTGGGCTGCTTTGGTATTTTACCTGCAAATCTGTAGTCAGCTTTAAAAAGTCATTAGAATTCAGATCTTCTAGCAAATATGTGGTTATGTTAATATCTCTGTAATAAATGTGAGACCAAATCCTATATAGCAGAGCATGGAAGCTGTGAGAGTAGAAGTACTTGTACTAAAACCAGTTTATTATCTTGAATTCTTGAATTGTCTCAAACTTCAGTGTACCATGTAGGTGGGAGTGAGCACTGTTATCATCTGCTCACAGGAATCAAGTAATAAAAGAAATACTCTGCCTAGACTCTACTCTTCTAAAGTAAAGCTATATGAATGAAAAAAAAGGTGTAAGAATGTTGACTTGGCTACCAGTTCTAAGTAGGAATATACTGAATCATGAAGAATAATTCCTAAATTTTCTCCAGGGAAACAGTTTAGTTGAAATCTGTGCAAACCCTGAGGACCAATGTCCTCAAAGGTAAAGTTGTTTTATAATAAATACCATAAATATTTATTTAATTTCAAAAGAAGAGAGGGTGTTCTTACATTTGTCATTGTAAAGCTGAGTTAATGAAAGAGCTTTGAAACCACTGTCAACAGGAAGTATGCATAGATTTTGAATGTGTTTGAGGATAAAATAAAAGCTCAATTTGTGAGGAATTTCACAAAATCAGCACTCTAATGATAGCAGTTTAAAACTCAGTCTTATCTACATGCTTATCAAATACCAGTTATTTTATTGGAGCCGTGTATGCCAACAGAAATTCATTGCCACTACAAGCTCAGTCCTGTATTTGTTAATCTTTTTGACACCGCAGTTTGTGTGACACCTCTGTCCCATTAAGTGATGAGATCCTTACGTACAAGAATGATCCCCTGCTTTGATAACTGTCTCAGTCTTGTAACAACATCAAGATTATTGAATTAATAGAATGATAATGTGATTCCATAGATCTTGTTAAAACAGTATTCCCTTCATAATGGGTAGTTAGAGTGTGGTTTACTTCCTATTTTTATTATTTATGTAGCATGTAGCTCTTCCAGTTGTCTTTGAACAGGGGATAGAGATGAAAGTTAAAAGAATGTGTTTATATATTTCAAACTTTGGGGTATTTTACTAGAATATGTAGCATGTTTAACATTTGGTGTGTATATAAATAATGCGTAAATTATGCATATATAAATAAATATATGTTTAACTGCCATATTGGGGCTTAGATATAGCTCGTCATTTAACACTTCAATAAGTTATGTGAGGACTTTGAAATACAGTAGAAAGGATTTTGTGAAAATTATGTTATAGAAGGTGTGGTGGAGCATACTGGGAAGTTATACAATGTGAAAAAGCTTGCTATAAAATGGTTTAAGGTATTAAAAAGCCAGATGCTCACAAATCCAGCCTGCTAATCCTTTTGGCCAAGTAAATATAACATGATGTACTTCATATGTAGTACTAACTTCTAGGAATTTCACTTTCTTTTCTATGTTACACTATCATGCTGCCAGAAGTCTACCCTAGAACAAGAGGCATTTGTGCTCTGTAGTAAAAAATCTGAGAATTTTGTAGATACTGAAGTAACAAAGGTACCCGCAGTGCTGCAGTCATAAATATTTTGTTATATTATTCTTGTTTTTCTTCATAATTGTCTTTACATCCTCAATGTATAAAAGGCAAAGAATTGATAGACTCTAAAGAACTAAATCCATTCCCACAGTATATGTTACTGCAAATGTAGATTTTATTCAGCCTGAAATCGCCTTCCTTTTAATGCTCCACAGACACTGAACTGTAGATGGTTGGAGTGAATTGAGAGTTGTGCAGATGATTTTTTTCAAAGATCTGTGCACTCACTGCTCCCACCAGTTTCATTTGCAGAACCCATGCATTGTGCTTTTACCTACAAAGTAACAGGGACAATATAACAGAAATGTTCTTTTCTCAGTGCTTTTGCATCCTGAATTGGAAGATTTGGATTGACATTAAGCAACAATTGGCACTGCGGCTTTCTTCAAAACTCATTCATTTAAAAAATTGCTTTAGGACATCTTACACTGGGCAAAATTTATCAAGAGTGTGGCTTTTGCCACTTTAATGAGTTTGCTGTCCAGAAATTCCCAGTAACCACTGCCTTATCACTACTGGCTACAAACAGATAGAGAGACAGATAGATGTGTATATATACTTTTTTTAAGCAACCCCTAAAGCTTTGTCCTTCCCAAAGAAAAGGTAAATAGTCAGCTTAAACCTCTTCAGCAATTCTATAAACAAGAAGATGCCAACAGCATCTTTTCTATTACCTGGCTGTCCTGTCTATGTTCTCCTTCCATGTGTAAATCCTGCTCTAATTTCTTTGTGTTTGTTGCCACTATTTGATACTTATATAGGGTTCATAAAGATTGTAGAGAAAATAAAAATATCCAATCTAATAATAATCCTTAACTGGTCTTTTAATTGAGCCAACCATTCACATTTCAACTTTTCCTTTCCTTAAATATTTCCTTCTAGCCATTGTTATGACTTGTAATGGAGTCTGACTGCCCATAATTTAGAAAACTCTTCAGAGAACATAAGCTTGAGTTTTCTTTACCAGATTGATATAATTATATTTATTTTTCCTCTGGAGGGTTTGCCATAGTTGGGAATAGTAACTATACCACTGAAAGAAGCATAAATGTCGCGAAAATTGTGAAATCTTTCACGATTTCCGTGTGTCAGTATCATTAGTAATAAAACAGATCCAGCATTGAACATTCCATTACAGATTCAATAAGTATTCCATTTATAACATCTTTTATTGTGACTTTTCAGTACTAAAATGCTCTGAAATTTTTTACAGTAATTTTGGATCAAAAACGGTGATTTTGAAGAAGTTGAAACATTCCTACATTTTCAAAACAACATTGTTAATATTAGTTTTTCAAGGTTTCATAATGTCAAAGTCAGGTTCATCTCAAAGCAAAACTTTTTCTTTGGAATTTCCTTCACTAATATTCTTACAAGAACATATTGGAAAAATTTTATTTTAAGCAAAACAAAAGCTGAATTGTTCCTAAGCAATATTTTTAACCCTTCAGAACTGCTTGTGAGTCGCAAAAGTTGATTTTCATGCTATTGACCAATGCTCATGTTTTATAGCTCAGAACTGGATTGTTTTTCTGCCTATTTGGGCAAGAGCAAAGCTTTGCTATAGGACCTGCAAACCTTAGTTATATTTTAGTCTTGTTTTATGAAACATTAGTTTTGAACTTCCTTGAACTTCTGGATGGAAAATACTTTTTCAGTTATCACTTTTGATTTAAAGACAGGTCTCAGTCTCTTCTTCCAGACTTGAAGAGCTGTGGAAGCTCTGGTAAAATGTAGAAGGTGGCACATGATCTTTTCATTAGGAGTACTGTAAACACTGTATCTATGTGAACTGTAATAATGTCTTTTGTCAAAAGGAAAATATTCTGGGTCATGCAGTATTTAAATTAATATGTCTAGGTTTTGGTGAGCCCAGCTCTCAAAACAACCCTCATTCCTGAGGGAGGTTCTAGGGGCAGTTGTTGTTACTGTGAAACATAACTGAGTTTAGATCACTGATGGTTTCAGAGGTGGGTCAGGTGTTTGGGTACAAATGTGCATTTTCTTATGTTTGCAAGATACAGTCCAGTGTAAAAAAAAAAATACTGGTAAGGTTTTAATTGTTACGGCGAGAATTCAATACAAGAGTAGTAGTGGAAAGCATGTTTTAGCCATTCCGTTCCAAAATACATATTTTGTCGGTAAATGGCATTATTTTTTTCATCATTAATTATATCTTTGCAAAACATTTACATATTTCTATACTGTATGTACATGTCCACAGATAATAATAATTGGCTTTAATTGATGCAGAGGAGGTTTGTGTTAAATGTCCAGTAATTTTGGGAAATAAACAAAGTAAGAAAGTGCTGGAATAGGAGGTGTTGTGAAATTCCCCTCACTTAAATTTTGTTTAAATATTTTAGACAAATGCTTTTCATAAAAAAAACCATTTATTCTGCTTTTGAAGAGAAGGATGGTGTAGCTCACTTGCCAAGGTGTCTTTTGTTCTGCAATTTGCATAACAATTTTTAATCAAAAAATACTTTTATTTCAGTTTATTTCTTTTAATTAAAATTCAGATTAGATTGCTATTCAGTGCTTACAACTATTATGCTTATATGTGTATTTAATGAACATCAGTTTGTGAGGTTTTGTTATGAGTAATTTAAATAATATAACAGAGAAGTTACATCTGTTTTTCTTAGAATAAGTATCTGAATGCCATTAAAATAATCTCTGAATAGTTTCTAAAACTAAATGAAAGTGAGAGGTACATAGAAGTTTGTACAGAAAATATTTTTAACAAAAGTCTGTGTCTCAAATGTTGCAAAAGGTTCTGTACTTAATTCAAATTTACACAGTGATGTAAGTAATACTGAATTTTCATAGGCTCAAAGCTTTGTGATTAAATGATTTTGTGTCTAGAGAGACAAATAGAAACAAATTTTTTTGAATCTATAATTTTCAGGGAAACTGTGTTCAGAGAGCTTTGGAAAGCACTGCTTTAGTAAATGCTAGGCACTTACATGAAAAAAGTGTTGAAAAGTTTTAAAAGAAATAAGGACTTAAAAACTTACTGCTTTCAAAACTAAGGGAGAGGTGTTTCCACCCACTTCTCCATTTTGGGGCACAGCTTGCTCTCTGAGTTACAGGGAGTGAGGGAGTCAAATTCCTTCCCTGTAAGCCTGAAAGCAGGGAGCAGAACCAGCTGTCAGGCTGCTCCTGCAGCTGGGGGAGGCGCTGGCACTCACCAGCCCAGTGCGTAGGGTGCTGGGATTGATCCAAAGCAGAGTAGCTGAGGGAAAGGACTGAGTTTCTGGAGCCTGCTGGTTAGCCATCAGTCCTGATAAGTGAGACCCTTCAGTGCAGGTCCCAGCTGTGGTTTCAGGCGCTGCCCGGGTTCTTCCCATTCACTGGGGAAAGGGGAGGTGGGACATGGCACTGGCCATTGCAGCCTTTAAATGAAATGCAATAAACCCCGTTTCTGTGTCTATTCATAAGGGTCAACATTTTCAGTGTAAGAATTTTGAAAATGTTTTCTTTTTTCTTACTTGCTTGTCAGAACTGGGTTTGTTTATTTTTTTTTTTCCTAGCAATATGCATTTTATGTGGTTTACATTAATTCAGACTTAGGCTCTTGTTTCATGCAGTGCTTGGTGCTGTATTCATAATGTGCTTGTTTGAAATGTGCTGCTACTATTTTTGACTGAAAGGAGTTGTGCATTCAAAACATTGTCACTTGTAGGCTTGTTAAAGCTCTTCAGTTCCCTATAAATGTTGCATCATAAGAACTTTAAAAATATGCATTCTGTTTAGTAATCCTGGGTGTGCTATATATGGTTTTTTTCTGACAAGCAGTGTCCAATATATAGTAAATCACAGTTCTGATCATCTTTTGAAAAGATAAATAATACTTTTATAAACATGTGGTGACATCCTTAACAAAAATGCATTATTTAAGAAATATCAAAAATATTTTAAGGTAGATTAATTAAGATGTGTTCAAACAGTGAAATAATCAGACTATTATCAGTATATAAGAAGAAAATATGTTGCTAGGTGCCATACCATTTTTATGATTACTCTTGAGAATGGGTTAGTTCAGATGAAGGTGCTCTGCCATTTTATTTAAAGATCTGTACTTTAAAATGACTAATTTTATAGCATGTATTTTCTGTTTATGTGCCTATCAGTTTTAAACAGCCTTTTATATGCAAATGCGCGATGACAGTTCTATATTCTGTGTCATTTCATCACTAGAGTTTTTCATGCTATTGGAATAATCCCTTAACAGATATTTATAGAGTTTTTACTGTTATTTTGACAAATCAGACATTGTTATTAAAGTGATAAAAGAAGGTGTTTCTAATGCTTTTTGCATTAGAAGTTCTAAACTTTTTTAAAAAAATTATGTATGTTTCCTAGTTCTATTTTAGTAAACTTTTTACAGAAATTGTGTCTTTCTAGTTCCATTTTTTTATGCTAAGAAAAATCTGTTCTTGGAACTTATTTCTAAACAGGTGGATCACTAAAGATCCATCCTTATTGCTCTTTCAGTCATTTCATTGTAAGTGACTATAGTCAGCTGTGTGTTCCATTAAATTAACTCATGAATATCATATCTTTACCAGTGCTAGATGTGGGTCCCCTTAGAGACAGATTGTTTGCCTGTAATTATCAAAGC
Source organism: Falcunculus frontatus (assembly GCA_013398115.1). Taxonomy (NCBI): domain Eukaryota; kingdom Metazoa; phylum Chordata; class Aves; order Passeriformes; genus Falcunculus; species Falcunculus frontatus. The sequence continues at coordinate 543,232 of VZRV01001162.1, forward strand.
AAACAAACACTGGTTTATTAGCTGTAATATTTGTAGTTTGGAAAACTTGTTGCCTTTTCATGGGTGATATGCTCTCAAGGTAACAAGTTTCAATGCATGCCTAAGCAGTGGCTAAGCATAGAATGGTTTGAAGGGACTTTAAAGATCATCTGGTTCCAGCCCCCAAGCCATAGGCAGGGACACCTTCCACTTTCCACTAGGTTGCTCAAAGCCCCATCCAGTCTAACCTTTAACACTTCCAAGGCTGGGACATGCACAGCCTCTCTGGACAACCTGTTCCAGTGCCTCACCACCTCACAGTGAAGAGTTTCTTCCTAGATCGAAAACTCTCATCTTTCAGTTTAAAGATGTCTTACCACTACACAAAAAGAATGCTGTAATTTCTAAAGAAACCTTTAAATTTGCTTCATCCCTAGGTAGCACTTCTTATTTTGATACTAAACCTGTAGACTACAAACAAATTGAAAAAACAAAATAAAGTGTTTCCATAGTCTTGAAAAAAACCCCAAAACATTGGCAGGTGACATAGAAAGTCAGTAAAAGGGCAGAGATACTCACCTGTGTCTAATGAAGGAGGTGACATTTCAGTAAATGGAAGGCACTTAAATATATGCTGTGTGTTGGCAGTCTCCCAAGACTGCTGATGGAAGTGTTTCTGGGGAAAGGAGCAGTGTATTGAAGAACTGCTGCTTTGAGCTGTGTTGTGAGTGGGACTGGGGACTGGCTAAATGCCTGGTGGGAGGCACCAGGATAGCAGAAACTTTCAAATGACACCAGCAGCTGAAGCCACAGACAGCTTTTGAGTCTCTCCTTGACAGATACTGTGAAGCTATATTTGCCCCAGTTTATCTGCAGTTTTTTCTGTATTCTGTTCTGGATATCTCTGTGTTATTTGAATTAGTGGTGTAAATCTTCTGTTGCTTGAGAGCAACATATAACACACAGGACAGGTTTTCCTGCCACTGTCACCCTGGAACCCTGTGGCTTTTCAAACGAACTGTCAAAAAGTCCAGATTCATCTTGCCTAACCTAGGGCATTTAACTTTAGGTAGCCTTGTTAGAAGAAAAGTCAGTATAACCCATGTCTGCAGTAGAAGAAAGAAACAGATGTAGACAATGCTGGTTTTACAAGGATGGGACTAGTCAATAGATTTGCACATTGTCTTCTGTTGCCTCTAGAGAGTGCCTAAGGCAAGCAGATATATCAGGAAGATGCTTAAAATGTTATTGTACAAACCTGGCCCAAGTCACTGGTACATAAGATATTATGAAATTATCAATGTTAATATTCTAATGAGGTCCCTGTCAGGCTCAGGTATCTAATAGACTGCTTCATGATGTGATATTCATCTGAGACAAAGAGAGGGAGCTTTTGCCAGGATAAACTTGTCTGCTACGGTTTATGTTTTTCATTGGATTTAATTTCAGTTCTTCAGTACTTCTGATCTCTATAAGCATTTCTGTCTGTTATAAGACACTTAGGAAATTTCCTGATTAAAGTTAACCAAAATATTGAGATTGTATTCTTTTATTCACTTTCTATATTAATTATTTCTGAAAAGACTAAAAAGTATTCATGCTAATAACCATGTCATTACACACCAGGGCAGATCTGACCACAGTCCTGAAACACAGCATTTGATATACGAGTATTTGTGTAACCAAGCAAGACCGGTAGCAAAACAAAATCAGAAATGTCTACTCTGTATATGCACATGGCTCTTCTTTCTATAGAACAGAAAATTTTGGAGCCCTCTTATTCATACAACACATCAAAAGACCATGAAATGCTGCAGTGGTTTCTAGCTGGCTAGAATGTTAAAACACATCTTTGCATTATACACCCAGAAGACACACAAACAATAAGTACTGACAAATTACTCTAAACTGCACTGCACTATTTTAAAAGTTTTAATTAATGAAAGCTCTTTTCAAATTGCTGTGGAAAGGTCACGTATAGAAAGGTTCACGTAAATGTGAAAAAGTACACAGCAGTTCCCTGGCCTGATGAGTGATTTCTTGCCCTACTTCTGGCATCTCTTGACAATGTTGGTCACTGTTTCTGTTTTTGTACTGTTTTAATCTGTGGCTGTTCAGTGGGGAACACTACTGGTAATGGTTAGAAATGAGTTGGTGACTGCATAATCTCCTTATTCTCTTTACAGCCAGCTTTACCTATTCACTGTCTCACTGTAAACAAAATTATTTTCTTGTAGTGAAGAGCTCGAAAGCAGCTTGCTTCATCTGCTCCAAGAAGCAGATAGTTGGGCTACAGACCTGCATTTCATGATTGCTGGTATGGCCTCCTTTTATCACAAACTGATCAAAAGAGCCTAAAAGTGGACAGATAAGGGATTTTATTCAACCACCAGACAGGGAAATAGGTGAATTGGAATAATCTCAACACTTCTTGAAAGCCTGAGAATTGTCCATATGTCAGCTACTCTTTGGGCCAAATGATAGTTTTTATTGCTTAAATTTGACTGAGATCCGTCCATTTTACCCAGAAGTAGGAGCAACTAACACCAGTTAATCCCCAGGCACTCCTGATGAATGTACATAAAACTGCAGAGTACTTGTCAGCCTTGACAGGGTAAATGGAGAACTATCCTATTAAAGGTTACTTCGGCTGAGATCAAAAAATGTTTCTTTTATCTCTATCTAAATAATATACATAACATATGCTACTGATATGCTTGGATATTCTGTTTTCAATCTTCTGCACCTGCAGCATGTGCCTTTGCCAGGATTCAAAGGAGAGGGAACAGATACTGTGGATATGTTGTGTGTGTCCTGGGCAAGGTGGCAGTGATACCCAAACCACTGTGATCCAGGTAGTCTTACACTTCTATCTGAAACAGTCCTAAACTGGGGTTTTTATGTCTTATGTGCAAGAGTTACAAGAAAGAGTAGCTCTGTAACCCACATGCTGGCCACAGGTTATGCCTAGAGTATGTTTATGTCATCTGAAGATGGAAGTTTTTGTCTGCCATTTGTACCCATATAAAGTTACCTTTATTTTGCTGGTGGTGATAGCTATATGTTGTTGCTTGAGAAGTGGAGGGGGGGGGGGGTGTGAGGAAGGGAAAGGAGTAGATCTTTAGACTAGGAAAAATATTTTTTCAAATGTTCATTTTTAATAAATATTTTCTTAATATCTGATTGATCCCAGGATTAGGCACAGAACATGATAATATGCACATTTAGGCATATAGCAGCGTAGACAGATTTTACATGGGCATACACAGCAGCTGGAGAAAGCCCTGGTTCCTCCCATTGATGGGGAGCCGGGTTTTCTAAGCATCGTGCAAAGGAAAATTGCACTGCCTTTTCCAGAACTTTAAGCTCAGGGAAAAGGGGCAGAAGATTAAGGTGTAAGAGTGCCTCAATTCACAGAAAAGCATCAACCTAGACAGGTGTGAATGTCTGGCAATTATACATATATCCTTTAGCTGGACTCTGGCTTGGGGATTGTGTAGCTGTGAAAATCATACTGCACAGATGCTTTTCATGCATGTTCTAGTATTCGCAATCTCCATATTTCCAAAATAGACCCTGATTCGTTCTCCCATTTTTGCACCAGATATAATGCTTCATTTTAGTTCCCTGGCTAGTTGGTGAAAAGAGACAAATACATTTCAAGTCAATATTTCAAATATTCAAGATGTAGTTGAGCTGAATTATTTTCTGATTGTATCTGGATTTGTGTTTACTGTTTGAAGACTTTTTGGGGGGGGAAAGTGGAGTTGCCACCATTTTATATCTACAAGTTTCACACTCTTGAGCTTTAAGCTGAAAAATGGCAAAAGAGTTGTTCTGGTGAGCTGGGAAAGATGTTTCTCTTGGCTAGGCTTTACTTCCTCTTAAAGCAGAAACTCTTAGAGGGGATCGGAACAGTTATGCACCTTGTGAAGATCAGGAAATACAGATGAGAGCCTTCAGCCTGTGCACATTTTACAGCATAAACAAAATGGAAATGCAGAAAATTTTGAGGAGGTGCTAATTGAGTTTCTTGGGATGGAGTTTGATTTGGCCATGTGGGGAACGAGTATTTCAGTTTGTTTGGATGCATTTTGTTGGAAAATTAGAATATCAAATTAAATTGCTTTAAAATACTATGTGCTTTTGGAGTTCCTTTAACCTGGTAGAAACCTAAGTCACCCAAGGTTAGCAGTTAGCTGAAATTTTCTAAGGCTTTCTTGTGTCCACTGAGAATTGAAACACAGCAACAGTAAAATAATCCTATCATTGGGACAGTATACTGATTTTTTCAAATTGTTATTTAAGATGCATAAAACAATTTATGCTATTAGATGTATATACTAAGGACCATCTGTAGGTTATACAGTTCTGGTTTGAAAGCATACAAGATATTCCACTTCAAGAATAATTTTAGTGGCTCCAAGTGGCTACACTTGGGTAGATCTTTTCTTCTTCACTTCTGTGCAGATCACTCACTGCTGTTTTGTTTTGCTGTCTAAAGAAAAGGAAGTCTTCTCAGCACCAAATGTAACATGCCTACATCAGGAGGTTCCTTTTTGATTCATGGAGAGAAAGCTCTCAGAACAATTCAAAATTCAGAACAGAGCTCAATTTATTCAGTCTGAATTGCCGTCTAAAAGAGCTTCTCTCTTTCTCTCTTAACTGTATAAATAGTATATAGACACTACTCCTAATTTATGCTGTTACAGTGACAAGCTATAGTTTGCTTGGCTACTGGCTGCATACTTGCTGGCATTGTCTTGTGAGAGGGAAACAGTGCAGGTGGATTGGTGGTTTCTGATATCCAAATAGTACAATGCTTCTGGAAAACTAATTTGGTCCTTGGGTTTTCTGTAGGTCTTGTAGTTCACTGTGATGGTAATTTTTTACATGTACTGTAGCTCATTAGAAACTGGACCAAAACTTGAAGTATTATTTGCCATCAAATAGTTTCAGACATCAGTAATTCATGGGTGTCATTGATCTGAGGCAAATAGGTATTGTTGCCCTAGAAATTCATACCCCATTACTCACATTTCAAGTCTGTAAAGTTTTACATAATGTTTGTTCTTGAAACACTTTTAAACAGAAAATAAATTTTTAGGTTTCTGTGTTAATTCTTGTTCCTGTAGTGTTTGAAATGCATCTGTCAATGAAGTGCTGAAGTATACATTGCTGTATACATGAATCAGCTATTACCTTTCATACATCTTTGTATGGCAGGGTTGTAAGAGGGAAAAAAGGCAGACTATCTTCA
>VZRV01001162.1:553470-558470 GCA_013398115.1 Falcunculus frontatus
GGGATCATTATGTATTCTTGTTCTCTAGTTATGAACAGCTTACAAATACCACTCAGTTTATTCTCAACTGTTTCTAATATCATAGAACCAGGAAGATTCAAAAGGTTATTATGGTACACATATACCAAAGCAAGAAGAGAAGGAATGCAGTAGTTTTGTCTTTTAAAATAATTGTTTCCTGCTGAAAAGCCCGATCCTGTACTGTGTGTGGTTTCACACCTACATTTATTTTTGAAAGGAGGATCCTACAGAAAGATTCTCCATTAAATGTTTAATTACACATCTTTCAATAAGCCAGAGAGACTTGTCTCACGGAACAGTTCCATTCTCAAATCTGTCACTTAAAATATGATGTGATTTTGGATTAATTGCTTAAAGGTGGTGACTTGTTTCCTCTGTCTGTAACAAAGAAATAATTCCTACCTACCTTAAACCAGCTCTGAATATGACTAATATATGTGTTTTTGTGACTCTCCTCAAAAGCACTGAAAACTAAGGGAATTTTCATTATTGATACCTGACTTTCAAAATAAAAGGAACTTGTAATAAAAATAGTATGTCTTTTCTGATTTTTCTTGGTGAGATTTGTCAACACTTCTTGAAAATATGTGTGCAGTTTTTCAGGGCTTATTGCAGGTGCAGGCTGCCTATCTATTTATGCCATTAAGAATATGATCTTTATAGGTAACATGTAAAAATATAAAATAGTATGATTCCTGTTATCGATTAGTTCATAGGAACAATAGATGAGTGTTTAGCTGGCAAGCTTCTTTACAGCTAAAGCTGAATTTTTAACATACAACAGAAGAGTGGTGTTAAATGCACAGCCTTACTATTTCTCTATTAAATAGATCTGGGATAAACCCAGATTTTTTATTCTTCAAAGAAGTTCTGTCTTCATTTTTGCAGGCGTGTTCATCTATCTAATTTCTAATATCAGTGTTTTCATTCTGAGTCATAACTTTAATCTGTACATTCATATGCAGTAATAAAGCAATATACAGTTGGAAATGTGTTAAAATTTGTTTAGATATCTGTAATTTTATTTAGCAGGATTTTTAAGCTAATCCAAAGAAATAGGAGATGGCCTGCTACAAAAACTTGAAAAACTTCAAAATATGATGGACCTTCCATCTGGGTCCATCATGGAGCCAACAGATTTATGTGTTCTTCAGTGGCTGTCCCACCCATTGTGTTTTGTAGGATTGCATACCCAGTCATCTTCATGGCAGAGTTAGGAATTCAATCTCTTTGAGGATGCCATGTAACAAATAGGTTGCAGCCATAAATCACATTTCACTTTGTCACTTCAATTTTTCATGAGAGGTTTAAACAAGAATTTTGGGGTGTTTGTGGCCCGCACGAAGGAACCACCCTGTCTCTTCACTTGGTCACTCTACCTGAACTGATTTGAGATACATTGAGAGATTCCTATGAAAAAGAGTCAGATTGCCTCTCTGCTACATTTTTGGAAAATCGGATTGGAAATCTTAGAAAACACAGACACTAAATCCACGAAATATACCTAATGCATATGATTTGCCATAAAATATCAGGTTTCAGATAGTCTTCCAACCCAGGTAGCACAGTAGTATTATGCCAGTAAGAAATAAAGTACAGTCTGGTGTATCACTGAAGGCTGTGAAATGTACCAATTTATATTACCTAATGACAATTAGAGAAATTTCTTTGCTTAATGTGTTCTGCTGATGTAAATTTCAAGCAGTTTTCAAAATGCCTTTTCCTTTATCTGTGGGAAGGAATATATATATCACTTATGATACACACATATGTATCATCACATAAAATTCTTTTAAAGGCAGTATTATCGACATAAATCTGTATTTTTACTAATGATCTTGACTGCCAGTTTTTTTTCATGCTTCTGTCTATCATCCTGAAAAACAGTTTTATTAGTTCTCTAGCTTACACAGTTGAAAGGTACTGTTGAAAATTACAGGAAAAACAGATTTTGTGAGAAAGGCTGTTAGAATGTATTGCAAAGCAGGTATGTCTCCAAGTATGAGAGCGTGTATGCAGTTAAGGAGATTCAGAGCAGATACTACAAAAGCTAACAAAAATATGCCTGGTGAAGGGAAATCTGTGTTTCAGACTAAGGAATAGAGGACATTGTGGTACTTCTTGCTAAACTTAGTCTTACAGGGTGGAGTCTTTAGGACAAAGTATGAATAAATCAGTGCCAGTTAGAGAGTTAGGTTGACTTTCACTCAGTTTAGATCAAAATATTCATATTTTGTCGCGTATTTTAAAAGTAAGCATGTAAGTGCTAGGAAAGTTCTTGCAGGGTTTAAAGGTTAAAGGTACTGGTTTAATTGGGAAAGCTTCCATCTTCCTCTCTGCCTTCTCATATCTGTGTGACATGTGGTAGTTGAACAGCATCACTGAGATGTAATTGTTACAAGAAGACAAATTCAGATCTCAAGTAAACAGAGGAAATTCTTGGTGACTTCAGAGGGAATAGAATAGTGACTCCAGTCAGTGAATTTTATTCTTTGCTCATGCGTCCCAAAGTTGTAAAAACCTCTTTGTCTTGCCTTTAGGACTTGCTAAACTTAAAATAAAGCTTTATTGTATAGAGATGTGGTGTTTCCAGTGCTACAAAACTAGATGTTACAAAGTGTAACAACAAGAATTAATCATCTGAAAGTTAGGTGTCTACTCAAAATGAGTGTGCACTCCATGGAGAGATACAGGCACATTAAGAGTGTGGGCTTAGTTCCATGCTAAAATAAATGCCTAAACTAAATCAGATAAACTTTGCTCAGGATTTCTTTATTCTGTTGATTATGGAAGGAGTGTAGGGATAGATGAGCTTAAATTCCTCCCCTCAACTTTCTGAGTGAAAATTTGGTTTGTCTTTTCCATTTGTGTTTTAGAGTAAAACCTTCAGAATTTTTTTTCTTAAAATTCATTTGATGTTTGCAAAAAGATTGTCAGACTTTTTAGTAAAGTCTGGTATGTTTACTTTCAGACTCTTAATTAGTCAGTGTTTTAAGACCATAGTTTGTGCTATGATGAATTGTGTGAAAAGTGGTATTCCTTGTAATATTATATGAGGTAATTTCTTCTAATAGTAAATTTCAGCAGACTTGTATTTCTTTTTTCCTCTGTTTCATTTATCCAGAGTCTTTCGGGATAGATTCAAGTAATAGAAATATTAGAAGAGTTTTTCCTCTTAAAATTGGTTCATGATTTAATTTATTAATATTAATATTATTTTTGCTGATTTACAGAAGACTGGAATGTCCCACAACATCTCACAAGGCAGTATTTATATGCCAGCTTGCTATTATATACAGAAAAAACATTTAAATTTTGCTAGACAAGCGAGTGGCTGCTTTTTCATGGGTGGAAAGCCTGGCTTGCTGACAGCTGTTTGGCCACATCCTGGTTAGCTGGAGCAATGGTCTCACATTGTGTGCCTGCCACAGCGCTCGACAAATACCTCAGGCTCTTTCTTAGGACTTTTCTCTCCTACATACAGAGTGAAGCATATTTGCTGTCTTTCCAACTCACACAAATATTCCTGAGAACATGTGTGTATGTGGGTGTTCACGCATTTGCGGACACTTGATCTCAGTGTATAACAAGTGGAAAATAAAGCCATTTCCAAAACAGCACCTACACAAAAATGCATTCTTAGAGTTTAGTGGAAAAACTAATAATCTAATGCCAAGGTTTCCCAACTTAATTTTCGGTTAGGAATGCTGAGAACACGATACTCTCTGCAGAGAGCAGGTGACTGAGGTGGCAGTCCTTGCCACCTTGTACTCTGATATGTCCATGACACTTTTATTCCTGTATAAATCAGACCTTCTTAAGAGACTAGCTGAGCAAGAAAGTTCCTCTTCTACTGAAGTGATGTATTATGCAAAATTTTTTTTAGGCTAAGTGTCTTTATTGTGGAAAACATTTACTGCTTAAAGATACTTATTTTGCTGTCTGCCTTAATCATATCTTTTGAAACAGTCTCAATAGATTTTTCTATTCGTAACATTATGACACTTGATAAGATGATTGATTATGAAGTGTTGAGAGCCCTACCATGTGATCATTTATTTTTAAATACACATTTGTACTAGCCAATGCTTAAATTTCTTGCAGGAATACATAAGAGATGTGAAACATAAAGCTTGAGTCTGATCGAAACTGATGCCTCTGGAAATAGAGTGCCACAGTACTGTGGCCTTAAAATAACAGATTCTGACTGAAACTGGAACTTTGCAGTGATAAATACTATGTGAAAAATTATGGTCCGTCTTTGGTACAAAATAAAAAAGATGTACTGCTGTAGTGCAGGCAAAGTAAAATGTGTTTGACGATAATATCTTTCTTTCCCTGTGCAGGTGCCTGTGTCAGTGGCCATGATGACTCCCCAGGTGATCACCCCTCAGCAAATGCAGCAGATTCTCCAGCAGCAAGTGTTGTCTCCGCAGCAGCTTCAAGCACTTCTCCAGCAGCAGCAAGCTGTTATGTTGCAGCAGGTAATGTGTGTTACCTGCTTTGGACTGTTAGCACAGGGCATTCACACAAATGTCAGCCAGATTTTATGAGTCTTATTTTGTAATATTTCATTGCTCATTACACCTAAAAGAATGAAAATAAATGTGAAACTTCTCAGTCTCTAAATTTTTGTTTTTAATTGCAGAAGTGTGAAATTGTACTTTGAAACATTCAATAATATATTAAAATCAGCAGCAGCAGCAGTGGCAGATGCATTACAAATACCAAACAAATTGATGTTTAAATTTTCAAGTGCTTAGGCACATTTTAATTGTAGACCTGCCAAAGGAAGTGCAAATAGAGTTGTAGATAATTGTTGCTTTAAAATTCATAACACTGTAGTGCTCCCTTTAGTCCCATAAATAGTATGCGGTTATGAAATTTGAACTTAACAGCTTGTTTCATCAAGGGAAAAGTTTTTTTGATTTTTTTTTTCACATACTAAAAATTTGTCCCAGATAAGGCTAAAAAGAAGG
>VZRV01001162.1:560970-570970 GCA_013398115.1 Falcunculus frontatus
TTCCATCCCACCTGGCCAGTCTGCTCTTCCTGTCCAGTCTCTGCCACAAGGTATTTGAGTAATATCTGATTGGAGAAATTTCTAAATTCACAACTTTTTAACCATTCCATTTGCATCCGAACTTCAGAAGTTTCCCATTATGATACTTAAGCATACTTTGTGGTTGAAACTTTATTAGTCATATTACCAAATTTTCTGGAGGCTGATAAATTTTACTGCATAATCTTATGGGAAAATAAAGGCAGCTTTTTAGTGTTTTTTCCTAGATGGAAGGTGCATATTTATTGAGCTTATGTGCTGAAAACAATTTCTAATAGCAGTGCAATTCAAGCATCATTGCTTTTCTCTGAGGAATCACTGAAATCAGATTTAGTGGAGTGTTATTTCATTTAATATAAGCAAACAGGTATAAAATACATCCGACAGTGATATTAAAGCCATTCAAAAGCTCACTTTCTTTTCTTTTTCTTCTAAGAAAATGAAGTGTTTGGCATTGAAAAGCACTTTGAATCTTCAATTTATGACAAATGAATTTAGGGACAAGCCTTAGGATTTATTTTCTTTTCTATTCCTTTGCATTAAATAGGTTAAATAGAACAACAGGTTTTGAAGGTGGTGATTCCAATAGTAATGAACTGTGACTGACAAATAACAGTAAAGACTTTTTGAAAAAAAAAAAATTCCTTTTGTCACTTTGATCAGGATTTCTCAATGATGAAAACGAGCTCAAACTCTACTACTTGAAAGAAAATAGGGCACACACTTTTGAAAAGTAAATTAACTTGGAAATAAATGCTGCTTACATTTTAAGATAAGGTCAAAGTCTTGCCATCTAAAGGACTTTGTCTATAACCTGTGAGGTATATGTTTCTGTTTGTTTTACCATAGAGAGTTGAGCTAAGTGTCTGCCATAAAAATTACACAATAATCTGATCTCTGATACCCCACTCCTGAAATGAGCATTGTTTAGACTATGTTCATGACAGGTAACATTATTTTTAATTGGTCTTTATGCATGTAATTAGTTCTTCCACCAGGTAACTATTATGAAATCGAAGCCTCAGAAATCAGATGAGCAAAAGCTGAGTACAGAGTATATAGAAAATGGTCTTAAAAAAACCCCAAAACCCCAAACCAAAACAAACAAAAAAATAAACCAAAACTACTAGAAAATCAGAGATTACAAATAAATGTGTTAATTTCATATATTTTGTTGTGTAAAAAATCTATGACACAAGCACATCTAAAGTTGTAAAAGCTACAACGAAAACGACTCTTACTACACTAAATAGAATGGCAGTGGGGAGACAAGTTGATTCATAAATTGGGACATGAGAGACTGGTAATGCTGGTTTCTTCTTTTATGATTGGCTTGGACTGGAGTTGAAAAAAGCATGAAACACAACCTCCCTCTGAATTGCTTTACCTTTTGCAAACTCCTCTTGTGCCGTCTGTTGCAAGACAATTCCTCAGGTTTTCTCTCCCATTAAGCAGTTCCCATAGATTTTCCTCAGCACTCCTACCCAATTACATTGATATTCATTATTTTAGTGCAACACTCATTCATCCATTCCTAGTATAAAAACACAGAAAAAAACCCCCTTTTTAGTAGTTCTTAGGAGTAAACAGTTCTTTTTAAGACCTTTCTTTTTCTCAAAGAATTAAGTCCAACAGAACTCATGACAAAAAAGATTGATACTAAAGAAATAAGAAATTACAAAATTTTACAGTTAAAATATATATGGATTGTTATCGTTGAAGTAAATTAATCTCTTTTTTGCTTTTGTCTTGATGTTTTTTCATTATAGTGAATTACATACAAGTATTTAATTCTTCCATTTTTAAATTAAACTTTCAGAATTGAATTAAGGTAGCACATGCTAGATGTGGTAAAAGTATGTTTTTCTCCTTCTGCTCTGCTGCGAGAGATATAAGATAGTTATGCAGAAGGATTTACACGTGTAACACAAATGTTTTTATATGCATCCATTCAGATTGCTCAGTTACATGGATGGCTAGAACACTGAAAGTAAGACAGGGCATTCATGTTTGTAAGTTATTGGTCATAAAGAGTCCCGTAAACCACAAATTGTTTTTGGCAAAGGGGTTTACATTTGATAGTGTGAAAAGATGTATCTTACAAGTACAGCTGTGAGGTTTGCATATATAAGCAGTAATTTCTTCATGTATAGTTTCTGCCTTTAAAGAACGGGAATGTTTCCCATGTTTTCTTGATGGTCAGGTATTGCAAATAAGATGCAATAGGCGTTTTAGCATCTATTTTGTGACCAGGTCTTCACTGTCCTGTATCCAAAACCAATGGTTTGCTGTGAATTACTTCCATGTATTGCTGTGTTGATGCTAGTTAAATGCAAAGAACTGTAAATCGCAGCAGTAAAAAAACCCAAACAAACTAAACAAACAAAAAACCACCAAAACTCCAAGTTTTGGTCGGTCCATGCTGGAAAAGGAAAAACTTGCATGGATGGCTTGTATAACTGATAGTTTTATTAAACATTTATTGAAACATAAAAACAGAGTAGATAGGGCTGAAAAGAGTTATGAAAGTAATGTCAAAATCTCCAAATTCTTGGTGTTTGTAAGTTTCAAAGCAAATCAGTATTTGACTTTTTCATTATAGTCCATACTTTTTATTCCACTCTTGGTCCTCTTTTTGATCCTTTCCCCTTTAATATATTGTGGAGAGGGTATTTTGAGAGTTGTCACAACCCATGAAACTTTAAAACTTACCCTACTTTTACATCCAGACTGAAATGTCTGTCAGCCATTTTACAAGTCTCTTGTAAAAGGAGAGTTGGACTTTTTTAGACACAGAAACCACAAAATTGCCATGATTTACAATTAATTACAAATCCACTTATTAACTTTATACTTTTTAAGTGCCTGCCCTTAATCCTTTTTTCCTAAAAGGCAGCCTTTCAGGGTCCTCTGAAGAAGTGATAAAATTAACCAGCCTGAGCCTAGAGAGAAATTTCTTTCTGATTTAAAAAAACCCTAGGTGAGCTAGGCAGCCTGTAGGCACAGCTCCATCCGCAGCAGAAGGGGCTGCCCAGACTGGCAATAGATCCCTGCCCGTGGGACAGACCATTGCTGCAGCTGCTCCCAGCCCTCCTACATTCACTCAGCTTGTGGGGCAGCTCTTACTCAGCTCTCACAGCACCCAAGGTTTGATAATCTCAAATGAAATTTTTGTCACTAGAAGATGCAATATCTGATTACCTAAACAGATGGTTTTGTTCTTGGTTTTTATCTTTTTTCAGGACAGAATTAGTTTATTTTTTCAACAGGAGGAGGAAGGGAAGACTTTGAAGTAAATAATATACTTTGTATATCATGCCACCTAAATGAATACATTATTTAATCTTGATTTGTTATTACATTTGCAGGTAACTGTTATTCACGACACTAAAATGGGTTTTTTGCAGTATTGCTGGAACATACCTCATGAACTCAGCAGTAATTACTTACCTTCATTAAACAATTACAACCAGTATTACCATCACTCTTGTTGCCCATCTTTCTCGTGCAATAAATTAGAGCCTGGCTTCTTTGGTTGCTTCCTTAAAACCTAGGTTTTCACTATACAAATATAATATAAACTCTAGTTTAGGACTTGCAATCAACTCTTTTTCACTTTTTTTCCTTAGCTGAGTTTGCCAATGGGTGTTGGTATCTAAGATAAAGAAGCAGGACTCAAAGCGGTAGTCTAAAAATGAGCTGCTTTCATAATTATTTAAAAAAAAAAAAAAAACCAACAAAAAAAATCCCTTCCACCCACTTTGTTTCCACTCTACCTCCAGAAATTATTATTTCTGTAAATAACTACTAATCTGGTTTTTAATAGCTTTGAATACTTTGTGATGAGATAGCTACTGAGAAATATTAAGGAACTTCCTGTGCTGTTTCAAAATTTTTTGTTGAATCTGTTTTAGTAGTCTGAGTTTGTATGTTCTCAGAGTAAAGCATTATCTAATAAACAGATTTGCCAAACAGTGAAAAACAGTCTTTACATCTTTCTACTGTATCTCTTTTACCAAACAGAATATACTCAGTGAAATTTTTGAATGAACAAAAATGTTTTCTAGTACTTTTCAGGACCAGAAATGTGAGCTCTTTCATTGGAAAAAAAAAAAAAGGCAATATTTTGATTCAAACAGCATTAGCATTTTGAGTGTTTTGCATTCCAGCAGATCTAGATACCATGACCATGTGTTACGTAAGTTCAGTTGTTGAGATGAAATACAGAAGACAGATTTTAAGATACCTCTGGACCAAACCATGTCAGGCTGAAAAACCTGGCTTTGAAATCATGAGGTCTCTGGGCTTCACATTCTTTTCTGCATTTCATCTAGTATTCTTCAAAAGTGAGATGTCCAACTTACAAAGTCTGACAGTGACAGAAGGCGTATGTATTTCTGATGAACTCTTCCTCTTTCAAAATCTGGATTTCCTATCTTAGCTGTATGTTCGGTGGCAAGATAAGAGGATGCTTACAGCCCTTCACTTGCCTGTGTTTTGTAGTCTTTACTTCAGGCAGAAGGATATTGTACTGTAGGTTTCCATGACTTCATGCAAACTTGAGCCAGACAAGCCTAACACATGTGTATGAATACATTCAACTAGGCATTGCTTTTTGTGACCTAGGGTGAATCCTGGAAACTACAAGTTTCCAGTCTGCAAGTGGAGTAGAGAGCAAGTTTAAGCTCTTTTTTGTTTTATGTTTATGAATTTATGGATTTATGAATTTATTAATTTATGTTTTACTACATGTTGATTGTGCTGGTAAAACAGCATCAGCGTAATTGTTGGCATTAATCCATTAATAACACTGAGCTCATTATATGAAACTTTATTTTGTTATATTAGTGGGGCTCTCTTTCATTTTATAGCTGGCTTAAGTCCTGCTGAGATTCAGCAGTTATGGAAAGAAGTGACTGGAGTTCACAGTATGGAAGACAATGGCATTAAACATGGAGGGCTAGACCTCACTACTAACAATTCCTCCTCTACTACCTCCTCCACCACTTCCAAAGCATCACCACCAATAACTCATCATTCCATAGTGAATGGACAGTCTTCAGTTCTAAATGCAAGGCGAGACAGGTAATTCTGATGGGATTTCAACTATGCTTATCCTTTGACATAAAGCGGTTGTATAACATCTTAAGTCACATTATTTACAATCAAAAAACAGCATTTAATACAGGTTACTTAAGAGATCATGGAGAATCTGATTTTCCAGAATTGTTTATCACTAGGGCATAATTTTCAGTAATGATGTCTAATTGTGCAGACACAAAAAAATTACCAGCATGTGGTTTTATAACACATAAATTTATGGTAGTTTGGGTAAAAGTTAAAAATCACAGAATCAAGTGGGCTGGTGTAGAGGTGTAAATGGACATTTGTGGGCACTTTTGTAGGTACATAGTTTCATTCATATTTAGCACACCTGGCAGTCAGGCCCTTACTGTTGAATCACACTTCGGATTTTATTGACAATGCACATCTATAGGAGTTTTCAAGGCTGTAATTCAGTGCAAAGATTCAATGTTAAAAGTGCTTCAAAACAGTATACTAAAGCAGCTCTCATGTTGTTTGTTTCTTGTGAAAAGAAACACTGAATTTCTCCTTTTATGCATGACAGTAATGAAGTTGACATATTTCATACAAATTTTCATTGTTGTTTGTGTAATACGGTGGAATTCCACCATATGGATGAAGTTTAAATCCTTTTTCAGACATATTGATAGATATTATTTACTGTTCCTTAATTTCAAGTAATGGATTAAATGCAAGAGTATGTAGTATCTGTCGCACTTAGCAGTAAATATATGAGTGTATTCAGATATAGGTGATCTCAATATAGGATGAAATTTAATTGTGTCTATGTAACCTAAATTGTAAGTAATTTTATTTTCAAATAAATTTTCCATTTAATTATTTTAGTACTTATAATATGAGACAATGATTTAAGTGTCTCTCATCCTCATGTGGCTGTGAGAACAGTTTTCCATCATTATTTTGTATTATTTAAAAATCTAAATACTTTTATAATAGTACTTTTAGTTAGTATTGTGGTTATATCTCACAGAATGGGTCTTTGCTTCAGGATGTCACGCACATCCACAGAGCAATTCCTTGAATTTCTTTGATAACTCATAATGGATGAAACTATTGCAGAGGTCCAGAAAAAGGCATGGAGTAGAGCTAGGGATTTTTATGAAGCTAAATAGTTAAAGAAGGCAATGCTTGTGGACAAAAATATTTGTTCATGGAAGCAACTTTATTTTTATACACATTGAGCAGAAAATTCAGATTATTTTGAACATTCACAATATTCAGAAATTCTGACTGTCAGTCTTCAATATTTATACTCAGAATTGATCAGTTCTGAGTGTATTTTTTATTTATAGGTAAATGTTACACCAAGGTCATATGGCATAATTAGCATACGGTATTATACAGTCATCTTATTTTTTCATCCTTTATTAACAGTCATCTTTGGCTCTATTTCTTCTCTAATTGGAACATCATCTAGCCTTGGCAGTTGAACTATTCAATAGAACGATTAAATTTTTCTGACTGCTCTGAGCTAAATTGACCTGTTTTGACCTGTTTGTCACTGATCGTAACCTGACAGGCGCTAGCAGCCTCCAACGATTATGGCTTTTGAGATGAATCTGATGCCTTATTCTTTTGCTACAGCTCGTCACATGAGGAGACTGGGGCCTCCCATACTCTCTATGGTCATGGAGTTTGCAAATGGCCTGGCTGTGAAAGCGTTTGTGAAGATTTTGGACAATTTTTAAAGTAGGTGGATTTTTATTCGTTGGTAGAAAATTGTTCAAGGCAAGGGAAAGTGAAAGATGGCAAACAAAGTTTTACTGTAAACCATATCAGAGATTTTTTTTGTGTGTGTTTCAAGCAACTGGATAATCGAGGCTATCGTCAGAGGGTCAAATTGTTATCCTTTCTTTCATGTCGAACACTTTTGCAGGCCTTTCAATAGCACAGTGTTTAATCCTCTTATTATCCTTTACTGAAATGGAGCCTCAGAAAATTTGAAGAGATGCTTTAGATTTTATATTGGATAGTAGGAGTATGAAAAAGTACATTTTAAATTCTGACAGTTTGTGTGAAGTGGGAATTACTGCGTATAGTATAAATAAAAAAGCACAAAGGACTAAGCATGACCATTTAGCTCTCACTTGCTAATCTATTTTCGCTTTTATTCTTGCATGTGTGCAAGATACATAGAAAAAAACCCACAGTGTACAGGTGGGTTTGCACCTTTCAGGACTGAAAAGTGATGTCAAAAATTTTCTTTTTTCAGCATTTGGTTTAGCTAGCTATTTTCTAAATCAGAGTATTTAGGAAATAAGTGACATAGCTATTCCGTTTCATCTGCAGCTTCAAATTGCAATGGGTTTCTGCAATTTTTCCTTTTTATTTATTTCAAAGTATTTACTAATATTTCTGTGTTCATTTGAATTTTCAGCAGCAGCACTGATTTGCTACCTATGTACATTATGGACTGGTCTTTGTTAGAAGAGCCATACTCATTTGGCATGCAATAGATCTTAATGGAAAGCTACAGATAGGCTTATATAGATGAGTAACTTCAGGGGCTGAGACTCTTATGTTGTCATGGTGCAGCTAACAGGGTGAATGAACTGTTTCATGCTTCATCAACAATTAAGTTAATTAGCTCATTTGAAATTGCACTGCTTTGTTGCCAGGATGTTGGCAGAAACATCAGAAAGATGTGTTTACAAATGGCAAACTACAGGGTATATAAGAGAAGCACCTTAACAGCAGACCATAACTACTCAGTATCACAATAACTTTTATAATAGAATTATAGCAATACTATTCATAAAGTATTTGCAATGCTTTCTCTGTCTTTCAGGTTTAAATTAAGTAACTTACACTGACTTGCAAATTGTATGTAGGTATCACTCCTGACAAATTTTTGTTTATTCGTGCATTAAGTGGAATGTCAAAACAATGGCTTATTATTAAGGAAAACTGTATAGGATTTAAAAGAACCTGATTTACATAAGTTTGTATTAAAGGGAAAATGAAATCTGCCAAATTCAATGTAGTGTTCTAAGTATTATTAATAATAAGAATTTAAACTCATTTAGCTTAAGCATTTTCCTTTTCAAGAAAAACTACATTTCCTGAATACGTCCATCCATCTAGCCTATAGTGATGCTAATTCTTTGGGCAGACTTTGCACATCCATTATGTCAGGTCTCTTGTTATAATCCATGATCAGTAAAACCATTTTGATTAAGGCAGTGTAGTGCTAGGTTTACAGATGCTCTTGCTTTCCTGAGCCAAATAACCCTGGCAAATGTGAAAGTGACATATAACATCTTGATAATTCTGGTGCAGAGCCAGTCAGGGTTTACATCAGTGTCATGGCTTTTTGTCCTGTACATCAGCAGAAGATGTCCGAGAATATTTTATTACTTCTTCTTTTCATTCAAGTCTGTTTACTGTGCCCTTAAAACAAATAAGAAGTCATGATGCTGAATAGGAGAGTTTTTTTATGAAATAGAAATATTCCTTCATTTTATATGAGCATTAAGATGGAAATCAATACATAACCTTGCATTAGATTCTTTAGTACCTTTTCATGTTCACACTAATGCAAAATCCCCATTACAATTAAAAAACATTTTCTTTCAATTAAATACCAACTTTTAGTCCAAAAATTGACCATTTTTCCAACCCATTAACTTTATAGGGGATGACAGGACTAATGGCTGTAGTTTTCAAGGCTTTGCTCTTAGTCTAATCTTTGTTGCAATATTTGAGGTTCTCTGACTTGAAACAATATGATACCTGTGTTCAGAGAGTTAATGCAAGTATATTGTACCAAAATAAAATATTAATAAGGTACACTACCCCAGTCTGGTAGTCTGTATTTCTGTAATATGCTTATGACAACTTTGAAGAGTGCCTGGTTTATGAAGTGAACTGCAAATTCTGCTCAGAAAATGGTTTACCTCAAAGCTTGATCTAAAAAAAAAACCTCAAGCAGAGGCTCCAGGAAGGAGGATTAGGACAGAAAACACCAGCTTGGCTTTGCTTTACTAGTAAGGGAAATGGTTTAGGGTGAAGTGACAAATAACTTTCAATGAATGGTTTAAAACTACAAAAGGCATTTTCACCATCTTTTTTTTTATCCAACATGAATTGTTTCTATTTTTAAGATAATTTGAGGGCATTCCAGTTAGCTACAATTATTTTCAGGTATTCTGAATGGCTCAAGAAGTTTCACATTAAGTGAAACTAATTTAATGCTTGGAAACATATGCAATGGTTTCAAGAAAGTACAGTGAATGTTCTTCATGGTGAATTTCTGTATATGCAACAAAACCTAAACCTACATCTTTTCTTTGGTATCCTTCAACTGCAGACACAAACCCACAGTTTATATTTCTGTCTTTGTAAGATGGTATTAACTTACAATTGTTCATGCATGCAAGATCAGTTTGACTATTCGGTAAAAACAGCTTTTGGTTTAAAAAATACTTCAAAATTTAAAGGCATCAGAAAATGTCATTACATAGCTAGAAAAAAGATTACAAGATTTAAAGGAAATTCCGGGCACTGATAGGATTAGAAAAGTGTCAGAATGCTTATGAAAACTCAAAACTTTGCTGTGAAACAAGTGTTGACAGAAACTAACCATTTTCTGGTCTCTAAGTGAGGAACCCAATAGATCTCTCAAAGCATTTAATACTATTCTTCGTGATAGTTTCTTAAATGTCAGAATGCAATAACATATAAGAAAACTTCAGGGTATTTTGTCTGCAAAATTAATTATCATTCCATTGGTCCTAAGTCAGTTTGAGTAAGAAGGATTTGACTTTTTGTGCTTAAACCAGAAGGTTTACAATAAAACATTCCAGCCAGCAGACAAGTGTTCTTTAACCTGCATGCGGCAGATGCCAGCAAACAT
>VZRV01001162.1:573470-580970 GCA_013398115.1 Falcunculus frontatus
CGTAAAAAAAGGATGCATGTTGCACACCTTGTAGGTACTGGCAGGTCTACACACTAAATATTGCTTTTTATCCAGTACAGATAATACTATTTGTATAAACTCTCCAAGATGAAAATTATTACCCTATTACTGGCTGTTGTGAATATGCTATATTTTTTATCAGCTGTAAAATGTTTCACATTTCTGAAAAAAATAAACTGTGTAATTAAAACATTAAAGGACATCATTTGCAATGGTATTCAAGCTGTAATTTTTTTTTCCAAGCATTTTCAAGGAATTTTTGTTTGACTTTTATAACATGAAACAATGGTGTTTTAAGAACACATGCTCCCTTTTTAAAAATGTGTGACTGAATTTTAGTGCTCATTAAAGAGAAGCTTATAATAGCTCTGTCTGGAACTGAGCGTAGTGCAGACAGGTTCTGTGTATATCCCGCCACGTAACTCTGCCAGTGCACCTCAACCTGACCTATAGCACTTTGCTATTTTAGTCCTTGGTTGCTTTTGAGAGAGACTGACAAGAGTAACAAGTTTTATAGAGGTTAATTGAGATGGGTAAATGTCCACTAGAATTTTAGTTGAAATTATCTCTGTTCTTTCCTCTAATGGTGCATTATCTTTTGCTTTGCAGAGTCCAAATCTGTTTGAAAAAGAAAAAATACATTTTGACCCACTTCAATATTTATTCCAGCATATTCATAGAATATATCATCCCCTATCTACCTCTTTTAGAACATGCTTTATTTTTTATGTTGTTATCAATAATACATTCATTTCAGTCTGCTTTATAATGCTATGTGTAGTTCATAATCTGCCTCCTGATTTCCTAATATGTTGCAAATATAATCAAGAGAAAATCCTGTTTCTTTCAACAACTGAATAAGCAGCAAAATAATGGCATAAGCTGCATGTGTGTGGCACAGTCTACTTTACACTTTCAAACCAGTAACTCAGCTCTTCAGGGTCACTTTCCAGTTCTCCAACATATATTCTCTCCTTAAAAATAGATCTCTTTTTCTCATTTCTGGATAAAGTTAGCATGGGATTAGTAAAAGATGAAGACAAGATGAAAGATTAGGAATATGCTGATAAAGTACGAAAATTGACTAGCACAATTTGTACATAACTTAAAAATCATGACAAGAAACAAGAACAACAAACAACCCCCTCTCAAAAAAACCCCAACCAAACAGAAAACTACCCTGCCAGCCAACCAACCAAACAAGCAACCAAAAAACCCAAACCAAATTAAAAAATAGACAAACAAAAACAAACAAACAAAAAGGGAACAACAGCAAACCCTTTGGAATGATTTCCAGCCTTCTGGAAGAAAAAATTAATTTCTGTCTCGGCAGATTGACACATATTGGACCCTAAAAGTGCAGCAATTTAATACAGAGAAAAGTTACTTTAGAGGTTTTTAAAAATGTATTAGACCTAGTTTTCTTTCACTACATTGCCTGTACTTGCATGATAAATAAAGCAAACCTACTTCACAGGCAAGAAAGATCAGAAAAAAATAATTCTTAAAACAATTTTTACATTCTTACTGTTTCCATAAGTAGCTTTTCTCCAAAATGCACAGCAAAATGCACAGTAAAAGTATGGTATAAAAGATGCGTGTATCTCACCATTTTCTGAAGATTACTGTGTTAACTCTCAAGGAACTTGCAACATACTCCCAAGTTACCATGTAATCATATTGAAATTACATTACACTGGACTTTCTTCTCCCACACTGCATACTGCTGTTACATTTAAAGTTCCTTAGGGCAAGGACTGTGTCTGTATCTGTTTTGTAAGGTGTTATGCAAACATATGGTGTTGTAATAACTAATAAATAATCATGAGTATGCAGTAGCCTCAAACTTGGGGTGGGAGATCTTTTATACCTGTACTCTTGCTTACTCTTGTGTTATCCACATATACCTGTGAGCATACATGCACCTGGAAGCACAGTGTTCTGGTGTGTACTGGTGATAGCAGTAATGATGCCGAGCTAAAATCTGTCTTCAGACCTTTTTCTGGCAATTTTGTACCCAATTAACTGAAAATATTAAACCATTACATTAACAGGCCATGCACTATCATGCTTGTGTAATTGAAGGAGTAAAATTCTCCTGAATCAAAATTTCAGAAAACAAGTGAATGGTGTGTTCTGAGCAATTACCTGCTTTTTGAACTGTTTGTACATTTTTGCATCAATGGGGGGGAATGAAGTCAGTTCCTCCTTGGTGATGCTTGAACTTAGTGTAAACTACCAAGCAAGTTGCATGTATATTCTTAAAGAATTTTGTATTAAAAGAACGAACAAAACCTTTCACAATTACTTGTATCTCTTCCCCAGCCATGCCTGTTGCAAGAATAGCAGACCATTTTGCTCATCTGAAAACTATCATAAGGTCCTAAACCTGTGAAGTCATGATTTAAAAGACACAAATGTTAGTAGAAGTGAGATACAGTCCCTCTATTTTCCCGCTGTTTCTGACAAATACATTTTCCCCATGGATTAATAATCAAACGACTACACAGTTCTCTGATTAATTCTGCTAGAAAAGAAAAAGGAGAAGATACAATTCCTCTGTGGTATAGATAACTTAGTTCCTGTAACTGTGAGACCGTCTGTGAATGTAGTCCTTGCAAAACTTACCCCTCATGCCTACAGTGGAAATAGCCAGTAAATCCGTATTCAAAGGCAGAACTCCTTTGCTCCCATTTCTTCTTTAGCCCGATCCTTATGTTTTCTTCTCTGTGGGGCAGGAAGCCCACTATTAAAGCTCCAGAAGGGGCTTCTTTGATCCTGGAAGAGAGAGAGAAGAAAATGAACACATTGTCCTTCAAAAAAACATTATTAATTGATCTTTGTAAATTTATGCTCAATTGAAATATCTGGGGGATACCCACTTGGGTCTGGGCTGATCTTCAGTTACAGGCAGCTGCTCGCTGAGGTCCTCTTTCCCTGATGCAGAGTGTGTTTTTGTTTTGCTAAGCTCACATGTGTAGCCTGAACCTCTCCCAGGAGGCTTGCTCTGTTACTAAGGTGTATAGCTGGTCCTTCCCCTGCCTTTACCTTGCACACTTTTCTTCATGCTGGGGGGGACAGTCACTTCCATCAGCCTCAGAGTCTACTTCTAGAAACTGCATAGAATGGCTTTTCCCCTACAGCTCTGTTATTGGGGAGGGATAGTGGATGTTCTGTTGTTGCTTAATGATTAAAGAAGAGCAGATGGAGAAATCTTAACAAAGTCTACATTAATTCTCAGTAGTTCAAGCAGCCTAAAAGCAGTTATGTCTTTTGGAGACTCATTTGTAAGGTGATTATCTTCATCTGCGTCAGCAACAGGGAGTGGAAATCTTTTCAGTCATTCTAACAAATATTCATAACTGGTTACATTGGCCTTTAGATGGCATATGTGACCTGGGAGATAGAAACTGGGTATCTGACAGTCCTCACTGGGAAATTTGGTAGAAATAAATGAAATAATAATAATAGTTTTGTTATTTTGCATCATTGTCTGTATGGCATGCTCTGACTAGATCTTTTTGCACAGCTCCTATTGGAACTAATGGAAGCCATATGTGCAGGAGAGAAAAAAGGACTCATATTTTCCTCATCTTAACACTGTCTTACTTCCTTCTCTAGGCACCTTAACAATGAACATGCATTGGATGACAGAAGCACTGCTCAGTGTCGGGTGCAAATGCAAGTGGTTCAGCAGTTAGAAATACAGGTTTGTTACATGGATGCATTATCATATTACTTATTTACGATTAAGCTAAACTAAATTGAAAACACTTGCCTTAGTGACTCTAGCTTAAAGACATATGTTTCTTGCATTAAATTTGTTGATATTCATGAAAAAGTGAGGGTTTTTTACTTTAAGATTTTTCACATTATGAATTATGCAATAATTATCTAACATCAAGATTGTCTACACTATTTTGCTTGAACTAAGACTCTAATGCTATTCATCAGGAATGAAAAACACAGTCCCTGGAGCAAAGACTGGATCCAAGCCATCTTCATTTTTTAAAATGCTGGGTCAGGATCCTTCTTCCTTCTTCCCCTTCTGATCCAGTGCTTGTCTGTGCTGTTCTGTGGGATAAAAGAGCAGCAGAGCATATCTCCACCCAAAATGATTCCCAGCCTGATAGGGGGCATTTTTCCACAAGCAGGAGGTGTAATGTCAGACCCACTGAGGGAGGTCCCCAGGGAGTGCCATGCCTCAGATCGCAGACCTGCAGTACCCTGTGCATGCGCTAACCATTAGAGGTCACTGCATGTATGTGAATGCTCCCTTCTGTTTATGCAGGGAGTGATGAGTACCCCGGGGTCTCCCAGTCTTGTGACTACACCTACCAGGCTGCTGAGGTTGGGCACAAGCCTCAGGGGTGACCATGCAGGACCGCGCTGTCTCCTCCTGCCCACATAGCAGTCGTAGGAGGCCATGTCCCAGCAGTCCCATCTCCTCTTGGCACTGCTCAGAGGAGCTTAAAGGATGCAGCAAGGGACTAAGATTTTTGTCCGTGTTTCTTGCCTTATGTGGAGAAAGAAGGATAACAACTCTCACCTTTCTCACCTTTTTGGAACATTGTCTCACTATTCTCTTTCACGTAAGAATACTTATTCTTCTTTCAGCCAAGGCAAGCTATTTGGGTCTTTTTTACTTTAATACTGGAAATCCAAAACAATGAGAGGAGCATGCAATAATGTAATTTATTGTCATTTCCCTCAAAATGAAAGATTTTTAACCCCAGGTAAAGCTGCTATTTCTTTTATGTTATTTACAGGATAGTGTTAGCTTAATTTGTTTGTTAGGAATTTATTTATGTCATGGCAAATACTATGTCTCTAAAATGTCACACACATAGTATGAAGAAGAAACCTTCTTCCCAGCCCTTGCCTCAAATATTCTTTATTTGAGATGCACTGATCAAATTATATCCAGCATACTCAAAATACCTGCAATAATAAAGATAATTCCCTTTCTTAAAATTACTTATAAGTTGTTTTCCTTAGTCCAGTCTCAGTCTACAGGTGTAAGAGCAAGAACTCTCTGGTAAATGGTAGTATTAAACACCAAGTTTAATTCTTACTGCAGTTACTGTTGAGATCATGTTGTGGGTATCCAGAGCCAAATCACTAGAATAAAATTTTGAACATTTCTTCTTGCAAGCTGGTTTGTGAAAAAAAAGAAAAAAATATTTTCATGTTGTAAAATACATTTTCCTCTTTTATATTCTGCTATTTTTATCAACAAGTTGCATATTTCAAACACTTCCTCCCCTTTCCTTCTTTGCTTTTAATTTGGTAGCTTGTTTGAATCTGAAACTACAAGTATTTACATAGTGTATGATAAGAAAATGGTATCAGTTAGGAAAAGGTAGACGTTTAAGTAACATGATTTTTTTAAAGGCAGCATAAAGGCTTCTTAAGAACTGTTTACCATTTACAAAGGCTAGGCTGTAATCTAACAGTTGAAGTGAAGGTTTAGCTTGTGGTGTGACCAATTATGCCATTTTTTGCTTTGTCTGACTGCCAGTAAAGTAGGGTCCATCAGTTGTAATGAGACCCAGTGCAGTGTCCATGCCGACTTGATGGCAGAGTTCAGTGTTTCGCACTGCCTGGGCTCTGTCACTCTATTGAATTAGATTGATGATGGCAGATTGCAGGGGGCACTAACTGGACCTCAGTGGGAAAGGATGAAGTGTGTAGTCAATCCTGGCAGGCACTGTGCTTTGAGGACCCTTCACCCTTTCACAGCTGTTGGCACTAGTCCATTGCTAACAGTGTCCACAGGACTTTAAAGAGACACTATGGGCCTTCTAATTTATGGTCTTAGTAACTTGTTACTGTCGAGGCAGCTGTGACCTTAATTCTCTTATTGACAAAAAGATGAAGTGCTATTTGTTTTCTCTGACCTTTTAACATATGAAAGGCTATAAAAGTTTTTGTTGGTTTTTTTCCCTTTCTTTCTTTCTATGCCCAAAGTTGCATTTCCTCTTAGGTAAGTTTCTACTGACACAGACTTTTATATGCAGGAATCATTACACCAAGACAAGCTCAATGATAGATGTATCACTGCAGTGAAATAGCTGTATCAGTCATTTCTAAAATGCTTCTGATCCCACTCTTTCTTAACAGCTTTCTAAAGAACGCGAACGTCTTCAAGCAATGATGACCCACTTGCACATGCGACCCTCGGAGCCCAAGCCATCTCCAAAACCTGTAAGTGCATATTGCTTTATAAACAGTAAATAGGTCTACAAATGTAGCAGGCTAAGAAAATGAACAATTTAGTGACAGTTGGAAAACAATGAGTGTGATGAAAAATATGGCAATAAAATGAAGGTAAAATGCAATATCTTGTCAAATTGTATGTTTCTTTAAAAGTAATGCTATCTTTTGCAAAATCTATCCAATCTACACCATAAGTGACACTAAACAAAGTACACCTATAAGTGTCCAAATCATTGCCTTGAGACTGAAACTAGAGAGAATATCTTTTTGTGATAGATTTAGAGATATTGGAAGGAAATCCACTTTGAAAGATTTGAAGTTCATTGACAGTAAGAAGTAAATGTAACATGAATCTAGGTACTTAGGAAATTTCTCAAATTGCTTACAAGAGACACAAGTAAACAATTTTTTATTCTTAAATCAACAAAAATGTTACTTTATGTAGCAAATTGAAATAATTGTAAACACGGGGGGGGGGGTGTTTCGTTTTTGGCAAGACTGCATTGTTGTGCATCCACCGTGATGTTGTTGGAGTTGGTACAGGCGCTGACAAGTCAGTGTTGCTCCCAGCTGCTCCACGGCGCTGCATTGGGAACAAAACAGTTGTGCAGCTGGATCTGCAGTCAGATCCAAACTCCATTAAGCTCTGTGTGGCTTCATGTAAGCAAAAGTATTCTCTGATGCAGGTCCAGTATTGTATTACCAGGGTGTCAGACATCGTAGTACTTAAAATTTACTGTGCTTAGATACACTGCACTTATCCTAGAAGCTGTGTGAAAAGTGAACTGTTCATTTATGTTATCCATGATGGTAACTTTCTGTAAGTATAATATTAAAAGGATATACCAGTACTTGAAGATGAAGTGCCGAGGTATCAATGAAAACCTGTGGCTATGAAAGCCAGGAAATGTAGGCAGAAGGAAAATAATGTTTTAAAGAGCACACTTGCATATCATGGCCAGCTAATGTTTACGTAGAAGGACAGCATACGCTGTCTCTTGTGTTTTCAGCTCCCCGTACTTCAAAGAAAATCTTTGTTTGAGGGCACACTTTATAACCTGATGATGAATGAAAAAAGTGTTAGCATTTCCTTAACCCCTGCCTTTGTAAGAGAAAATTTAGATGCATTATTTTTGCTTTCATTAGCCTAACTAAATTCAAATTTTTTTTAGGTCATCTACTAAGGAAAAACATTTGGAAACTTAAATTCTAGTATATCTGGCATATATATGAATAAAGTAATCTGAGTGCTTTTTCCAT
>VZRV01001162.1:588470-613470 GCA_013398115.1 Falcunculus frontatus
GGAAGGTATTTTATTTCTGTAATACATCTGTTTGTAGACAGTGACCCAGATGACCTCTGGAGTCGTCCTCTGCACTAATTTTCTTGAAAATACAATTATATGGTGATCTAGCATATAGCATTTAATCTGATTTAAATATGGTATGTTTGATTTGCTGGAAACTAATTGATCCACGGTATTGTTCACATACAGTTATTTATACGTTATTGCACCCTCATTTTTTCTTGTGAGGGAAGAGTGAGATCTTTTTTATTCAACACCTTTGTGTAGTTATATGTAACATATGCAACCACGTACCCATGTTAGTTCAGAAAACCAAAACCAAATACAGCAAGTGTAGCAGAGACAGATGTACGAATTTTAAAGCTATTTCTGTTAACTTCTTTCAGTGAGATCAGAACCTTTATGCTCTTGTAGCAAATTTCCACGTGGGCCTAATTATAACAAGACTTTTGCTTTTCTGATGCAAGTAAATCAATGTGTTCTAACAGGTTGAGCCCCTTCACTCCCAACTTCATTTCATTTTTCCTTTCTAAACTCTGGTCTTCTGATCTGACGAACTAATCCATTAACCCAAATGAGCCAGACAGGATGTCTGCTTGTTTTTTAAACTTTGAAAAATCGTTTATTTTCAGAAGCCCAACGTTAGTGAAAAACATACCCACCAGCTTAGGCTATGGAGCAGCTCTTAATGCAAGCTTGCAGGTAAAAAGTACTAAATAATTCTTTCTTTGTACTCATTGATTATGTTCTTATGTGTGATATATTTTATTTCTGCTTATACACTGGTATAGAATTACCTGTCTTTATGTTTATATGGACCTGATGGTCATTCTAAATAGATGGGTTTATCATCCAAGTAAGTTGTATTACCTAGCACTGCAAGTAGTAGTTCTTATTCATGCTACTTTTGATGTGAAGAAGCAAGAAGGACACCCTGTGGCAAAATCTGGAACATTCAGTTTTGCTGCAAATGTTAGATTGATAGAAGCTTTTGCAAATGCATGTGGATATGCATTAATATTTATCCAAGCTGTCATAAATGATTTCACATCATAGTGTTGGGGAACATGGTGCTCATGGCAAAAACTTTAAAGTTTAATTATAATATATAATTTTTATGCAGAAGAGGCAAATGTCAGGACTTTTTTATTTTGAGTTAAGTTCTGGTCATTTTTTAAAGTATAGTAGCTGCCCGCATTATAAAGGAGCCATACATTGTGTGGAAGGGCAGAGGGGTTAAGTGTAATTCAAAGTCAAAAAATGATGTAAAACTAGAAAGTGCCACAAATATCAGAACATAGTTAATAATGGAAAATAATGAAACCTAAGCAAAAGAAAGAGTAAACCAGAAACAGAAATGCTGTTATATTCAGAATGTGAAAATAATTGGAAATGCACAAAATCCTTCTGACCACCTCAACAACTACTCAAAATGAGCTGTTCCATGTGTGTATATTTCTAAATGTTCATACATGTATGAGTGCTATGTATATGTATGGACTAATAATTTTGGTTTTACTTTTCATTTTGGTAGGCTGCACTGGCAGAGAGTAGTTTACCATTGCTTAGTAACCCAGGACTGATAAATAACGCATCCAGTGGCTTACTGCAGGCAGTCCATGAAGATCTCAATGGTTCGCTGGATCACATTGACAGTAATGGAAATAGCAGTCCAGGCTGCTCTCCTCAGCCTCACATGTAAGTGCAGTTAGCTTTCTTCCAAGAAAAAATGCCTTAGTCTAAGACACAATATTACTCAAAAGAGATTTGAAAGATGGTAAGTGAAACATCTGGAGCGATATATTTGAAACTAAACATTTATATTAAAACATTTAAATAGATGAATCTGCATTTACTTTGTAGTTAGATTGATGTAAGCTTTTTTGTTGTTGTTGTTGGGGTTTTTTTTTTAAACTCATCAATTTGCTTGCAAGCTCTGAACGTAATGGGAGGCTGATCTCTATGGTCATTTTCACGGCTTGGTTTGTAAGGTATTGTCAGAATGTTCACACTGGAATTAGTTGTAATTTTAACTATGAGTCTCTAAACCATTTATGAACTGTAGTAGAGATATTGCCCGTTTATATAAACCATAAAAGGCAAAGTTTAACTGTTGCCCACAGTTTACATAGAAGCCAGTAAAGTGTAACTTTTTGCCTGTCATATAAATCAGTGTAATTACATATTCAAGTTTAATTACTGGTGCGTCTGTATTGGCAAGGTTTATATGTTATATTTTATGCAAGACTACGATTCCTATTAATATTTAGCAGCTAACTATATCATTAATTACTCTAAATTCTTTCCCCTACCATCTTTTTAATGGAGCTGAGAGAGTGGAAGTATTAAAAATTGATGTATTGTGGATTTCAGAAATGTGTCTGAAGCTTTAGAAATGCCTGGCCTTAATCAGTGGTGTCAAACATGGCAGTTTCTTGTTTACTAAATAGTAAAACATGTATCTTGGAGGTATTGTTTCCCAGGTTATTTATATAATAATTAGCAGTGTGATATCTAAGTAGACCTAGTTTTAAGTTTTCTGTAGAATGATTTTTAAAGTGTATCTACAGTTACAGTATCTTCTTTTTCATGTTTTAAAAAGCTTTGCCTTTTTTCATTCCATTTTCTCTTTCACATTTTAAATGTTTATTTTAATTGCTAGAGTGGGATATTTAACAGTAACAGTAATTGAGACCAGACTCACTTTTTTACTTATGCTCTGATGTGTGAAGAATCCATTTTGATCTGACCTTTTTTTAGGGGAAATATTTTACTGATTTTTTTCTTCTTTTGTTTGGTGGTTTAATGTATCTGTGATCACATAGAAATGTTTATTGTCATGCATTTAATTGTTTTATTGCACATTTATTCTACTTGCCTTTGAAAATAATACACTGTGAACATTCATGTATTTTATCAGGTTCCAAACCATTACTTTTTCAAAATGGAAAAATTTGTCTTTTGGAAGTGTCTTTAGATGTATTAAATAATACAAAAGAAGTAATAAAACTTGAAGTAGAAAGAACATGAATATATGCTCTTGAGAGTAACACTACTCTAAAACAAGTAAAGTGAGCAATCAGACAAAAGTTTTTATATCCCATGCTTTATGCTATCAACCATGCAGTGGGTAGCTTGAGGCCTTTTACTTTTAGCAGTTCTCCTGAGTATGCTAATGCTCTCTTCCTGTATAAAATGTCAAGACAATAAAACTTTAAAGAGCAAACAAGAGTTAGATCATGTGTGTTAAAAACAGCTACTTTACAGAAAAGAATGACACTTGCTATTAAAGTTGTTTTGTAAGTGTTAGGCAGATCTGTTTACATATCCTATGTTCTGTCTGCCATTCTGCTGGATAAACTGTGATATCTGTGCATATGATTATGTAGATATGGCTGCATTTATAGCTGTGTTTATAGCTAAAATACTGCATATTGTAGCAATTCTTGCCTATAACAAAGGCAAATACCTTGAGTTACACCCTAACTCAAGATTCAGCCTTCCTCTCTCATTTTAATGACGTGTCTTTTGTCAAAATAGGCATTTTTGGGACTTGCTATGGTGACTCTTGAAGCTTGTGAGGACATGTTGCTCAGTTCTTGATCGATTGAAGCAACAGAATGTATATGCCCTGAGACACCACTGGAGAAAGAATCTATGCTCATTCATCCCTTGCACCAAACTTAGTGCAAGAATTCTGGGCTTCTCTGAGACCATGAGCCATCAGACAAAAGATGCAAGCTGTGACTCAATACCCACTCACTTGTGACACTTTTTCCTTTCCTTTGTGGAGGGAAGAAGGGAATGAATGCAATCTGCAAGGGAAGGTCAGGATAGGGAGAGGCTTGCGTGGGAGGCAAAGGACCAAGGAAGAGAAGAGACCTCTTCTTTGCTTCCATGACTACGTTGGTCAGGGACCCTCATTTTTGTTAAAAAGCATTACTTAAGAAAATGAGAAAATTGTATAGGTAAAGCAAAACAGAAGTAAAACAAGAAGTAAAACAAGTGAGGAATATGGCAAACAATGAAGACACAATTTAAATTTTGCATTACCTACACAGATAACATAATCTCTTTCCTTTTTTAACTGAAAAATAGTTAATAAACTAGTAAAAAAAAAAGTATTTTACTGGCACAAGCACCTACTTACTTTTAGTCTCCTGAGAAGGTTCACCCTGGAAGTGTGGGTGTTTCTCCACTAGAGAAGGGTTCTTGAGGTGTCGTAATTACTTCACTCACCTATGAATTTGGAGGCTCTGGTAATCTCCAAGTAGATTAAACCTCCATCTCCTGATTCCCAGGAAGATGCACAAGCTACAACAGCCGGTATTTATGCTGAGCAATGTTGCCTGTCATCTTGTAGGTGGCACACATGCAGGAACAAGGCATGTGTGAGGGAAAGAGGCAAGAGGTTGTGTGCAATTTAGAGATCAAAGCATTGAGTTGGGAAGGTGCAGAGTTTGGATTCTAGACAAACTTCCAGAGAGAGGCATTTGTTTGGTATTTCAGCAGGAAATGCAAAGAGTCCCAGTGACAGTGTCAAAGCCAAGCATCTTAGGCATATGGTTGTTAAAATTGTATTGACTGTCATTTTATCAGGTATGATGAAACTATATGATAGCAAAACTGTCTTATTTTAGAATAATCGTATGTTTTTGGCATATTTTGTGTGTGTGTGCAGAAGTCAGTGTATTTGTGGTTGAGCACTGGAACATTTTTAGAGACATTGATTTCTGTTACTGTAGTGCCTTAGCTACTCAGTGTCAGAAGGTTGGGAAATTGTTTCAGTCACTGGGTATGAACCTGGCACTTCACATCTGGTTTTGTGAAACAGAGTAGTAAGAGCAGTTAGAGTCATTAATTTACCCATCTGTGACCAGGTATCTTAACATAGGCGGGTGAATCAACTTACTTAGAAAATAGTCTCTGTTCATTGACTGGAGAAAGACAGGAGGTCTATAACTTCAAGTAACTGTATCACACTTAAATGCTTGTTAAGTGCAGTGAGTCCCAGCCAGTGTATTTAGGGCACTTTAAAACCTCTAAAATTTTGGCCTCAGGTAATGAAATATAATCTGCTCCATTTCTTATGCTTTTTTGAATACTTAAAAATACTGCAGGAAGTTGTAGGTGATCAGTATAACCATGGCCTGGTAACTCTCATATTAATTATTACATAAAGCATCTGAAATTTTATACTGTGTGCCTCCCAGTTTCCTTTCTCTGTCTGATGAAAGGTGGCAATTCCACGATCCAGTATGCAGCATATGACTAGTGGGATCTTAAGCCCTTTTCTTTCTGTGTTTCAGCAGTATTAAATCCAAGTTCTGTCTTTGACTGGTCTTCAAATCTGATTCCTGGGATGTAGGCGCCGGGCGCTTCCTTGACATAAATCTTCACTGAGCAAATGTGTTACTTATTGTGGGCATATATGTTCTATTCAAAATTTAAATTTCTTTTAAGATCAGTTGTCAACAATCAGTGTCAGGCACTTGTATTTTATGTCAATGCTTAAGACTTTTTCTTCCTTCATTGTTTCAAAATGGACTACTTCTTCAAACTTATTGTGAGTTAGAGCTGATAAGTAACAGGTTTCAAAGTGACAGAACTGAAGATATTTTATACAAAAAGATTCATTATTTGTGGTTGCTACTAATCTTACATAACAATTGTACATGGATGTAACTGTAAGTTCCACAGTACACACCTTTGGAATATAAATCCAGACTTCTGAATTAAAAAAAGACAAATCCAAACAAGTGCAGTTAGAGCTGGGTTGTGGGAAACATTGGAGAAAACTTTTTTTTATTCCTGTAGAAACAACGGCATTGGATGAGACATGAAATGATGCTTAGGAACAATAATGACAGTTCATGCATTAGTGAAAACGCAGCTTCTTTTTAACCTGTACGTAATATACAGCATACTGCTGAAGAGTTTTGGAGGGATTTGAAGGTCAGTTCTTTCAGAATTAATAAATTTAGATTTTTAAATGAACATCAGGATCATAATGAAATCAAATTTGTGCTATTACTTTTCTTGTCTCTATTATATGTTCAAGAGTTCTCACTCTTGGGGATGGCAAATAAGGGATGCAAATCAAGTTCAACTACTTTTCTGATGTTTGTCTCTGCATTTGTATTAGACTGATAACACTTCAGTGATTATTACAACTGGCACAGACCCGGGTGTTTTATCACCAGAATGCTTAGCACATCACTTGTCCCCATGGTCATGGCAAATGCATCATGCAAAATGCCATTTTACTTCTTTGTGTAATCCTAGGGGGAAAAGGTACCATTTTACCTCAACTCTTCATAGCAGTTGAGGAAACTCAAAGAAATTGGTCATGAGAAAACAAGGAAAATTGCAGACTGAGAAAATCTGGTCTTGCTATAGGAAACAATGGGGCAATTATACCATTCTGTTAAAACTCACTACAGCTCATTTAATAAGGGGTGGAAGGAGTTAGAAAAGGTGATAGGGAAAGCAGATATCCCTCTAGTGAGGTTTTGTGGAAAGGGCTTGTCATCATGGATGTCTCCCTGCTCACTCTGTGCGAGTATAGACTGAGGACAATGCAACTAAACTCATTCTCAATTGATTTACCAAAATAATCTAGTTCTTAACAGCAGATCCAGAATCCTGGAGTTAAAGCCATTCTGATTTCTAGAATTTTAGTTGTTGACAGTTTTTTTTGAGAAAAATACAGTGAAAATAAGAAATAAGGTTTTAGAGTCGCTTCTCAAAAAGTGAGTTCATACATCATCTCCTATATGACTCTTTGTGTTCAGCTATTGTAGTGCTGTACTCTGTAAGACAGGGATTGTTTGAAACCAAATGTCAAGACACACACATATATTCCATGATCTTTAAAGCTGTTTCTAGAAAATGTTATGGTAGGTTGTTATGAGAAAGAATAACTTTTGTCCAAATGAACAAGGGTAAGAGTCAATCTTAAAAAAAAAAAAGAGGAAAAGAAAGGACCTTATCCAGTGTAGTCCTTCGTCTTCGATTTTGTGTGGAAAAAGTGAGTTCCAAACATCTATGGTTTCAGTCACCTTTTCTTTTGTATTCTCTTGTCATTCCCAACCCTACTCCTTTACCTTTTCTCACTCTTGCCCTGACTGGATCATTTCTCTCTGCAGTTCTATCTGCATAATCATCAAACTTGTTATTTTTTTTTCAAACTTTTTTATCTTTAAATTTTATTCCCAGAGGCAAATATGATTATTCTGCTCTAAGATCATTTACTTTTGAGGTGCTTCAGTCTGAAAGCATTCCATTGTCAGGTCGTTCCCATATCTGATTATTCCAGTCCCCCACTGTTAAGCTTTCACACCACTTACAGTAGGTTACCTATCATTCCAGTTTTAATCCCTTTCATTCCCTTGTTTCTTTAACTTCATAATGTTCCAATCCCCTGTCTTTCCTTCTTCCTTTTTTTTTTTTTTTTTTTTTTTTTTTGCTATCGTTTCATTGTCCCATTTCATGATCTCTTTGCATTTACCTTGGAGGCTTGTTCTGTTCTTGGGGACTGCTATGATCCAAGTCTCTTGTTCATTGTATAAGACTTGACATAGTGTATAAGAAAATAAACTCGCGAAACACATCAATTAACAGGGATGTAACAAGCATTATTAAATAGGTGAGAAGCATGTAATTGAGCAGATGAATGTGGTAGCAATTGCAGTATTTCTGGGTATCCTTGTTCATCAAAAATGTTTCACCTAATCACATGATATTTTAATGCCTGTATAATTTAATTTCACACATTTTTATTCATAAATCTAACATAAGGATGATAATGGGCAAAGAGACTTTGTGACAACAATTGAGTTTTATTTTTATATGAAAAGAGGAACAGCTAGGAAATGGGATCTTAAAGGTTATAGCTTTTGCCTGAGCATACTCCCACTGAAAGAAGTTCTATTGTGAGAATATGCAGTGAAATAATTTTGTCTTTTGTACAGAGCCATTTACGTGTGGACACTAATGGAAAAATAAGCAATGATGTTTTGATTAATAATATTTTTCACCATTCCCATTGAAACAACTTTTCACTTGAATGTTTCCTTAAATATTTATATTCTCCTTGTTATAAATTTTATTTTACATTACTTTACTTTTCAGTCCATTTGTCCTCTATGTTTGCTTCTGTTCATCGATTTTCTTATTTTCCAACAGTGATGGTCCAGTTCTTTATCATTTACTAGCTGCTTAAATGTTACATGTCTTACTTTTGATCAGAAGTTGCTGTTTCTTTCTTACATTATTCCAGCCCCAGTTGTTGCACTTCTAGAGTACATTCCCAATGCTCTTAACAAAAAGATCACTCCAGAGATACAGTGCCTTCAGCTGAAAAGAGTCAGATCCCCATAGCATGGCTTGTAGAAGTTGGTAGGCTCCTTTGGGGTTTCACAGAATCTTTTTGGAAGCTGTCTTGCTGAAAACTTTGTGGTACTGCTGTCATGAATTCTCAGTGTATGGACAAGATACTTTTGCTTTTCACATAAAAGGTCTGTATGAGAAAAGGCAGTATCTTAAGTATTGTTGCAGATGTTAAAAATTTGTTTGACGTTGCACAACTGAATCTCTCTGCAATGTGGTTGTGTAACTCCTAAAATTAGTTCATAAGAGAGTCCTGTCTTTGTACAATGCAAAAGCTGAGATGACAGTGCCATTAAAGTGTATTTCTAAAACTGCACAGACAGTAACAAATTTTATCCACTATTAATGATTGCATTTGTTTTTTAAGTAACTGTAATGTTATAAGCCAAAGCTTTTGAAAGTGGACTCTCTAAATACTGTTTCCTGAATACACGTGTCCAAAATGTGTCTTTAAACTTACTTATCACATAAAAAGTCAAATAAAAAAATAGAATTATATCTAATTGATAACACTTATACCACTCATTTAAATTATGATCCATAAATCCAAGCATTCCTTGAAAAATGTAGGACATTATGCTGAGAAATTATTATTTGACTATTGTTTAATCTTTAGAATTCATAGAAAACTGGGCACTTTACACATTTTAAAAGACTAAAAATTCCAATGCAGGGTTGGGTTTTTTTTAAGACTTTGTAGAAAGACTTCATCTCGTGTGAAACCCCATGTGTAGATCACATTTAAGTTACTAAATCTCAAGATGGCTAAAGATGTGATTATACCTGGTAAAGTCCATGTGCAAAAGTAAAGTTCACAGTCTTCTGGCAAAGTGCAGTTGCATCTGACAAAAGCCTTTGATTTAGATCAGTGCTGGGAATGCATATGTGTAGTACAGACTCTGATGTGATTTCTGTTAGGCTTATAACTGCAAGCATTCTGATGGTTTACTCCAAATAAGAAACAACATTAGAAGTGTATCTTAAATTAGGCTGAAGATATCCAGTAGTCTCTGTCCTACACCAAGATTTTACCAAGTTCATTGTTCCACTGTACTCATTAATAAGGATTTAAGGATGTTGCAGAATCTTTGTATGATCATGGCCGCTCCACTGATGCTTTTCAAAGACTTTAATAAGCTTCTGATGGAGATGGATAAGGGGATATGTTTATTTGATGCAGTATTATGCTATGATAGTAGTAGTCTGGGTAATAAGGGACTTTCCCCAAAATTAATTTTTATTTCTCTTCATGTTTCCCCTCCTTTTCTTCATTCCTTGCAAATTTGGCATTATCAGACACCATAGCTGAAAAAATGACCTCTCAGCTTTAATCTCCTCTTGCTCTAAGAACACAGGAGATAAGAGTCAAGTTGTGGGCAACTATATATTACAACTCCTCTCCTAAAATTATCATAGTCCATCTCAAATTTGAAAGACATTGGGAAACTTCATTCCTTTGATGATTATAAGCCATATTTCAATTTCCAGACTAAATATGTTCCAATTTCGTTTTGCTTATACATGTTTTAGTCTACTGAGTCTTTTTTACTCTTCCTCATGCTTCTCAAATGTATTCTAGAGAGCGTACTGTGAGCTTTGAATCTTCATTTTGTAGACCAAACAGACTGTTTCTGATAGAGCAGACTGTCCATTCTCCTCATGTGTCTACAAGCCATTTCATGAAAAGACTCAGTTTGGATTTAGTTATGTAAGTAGGTATTAACAGGTTTTTGAAGAATTCCAGATGTACTTGTATATAATGTGTTTCTTCTTTGTCTCTGTTCCTGTGGGGGAAAAGCTTATTTCAACTATATTCAGCAAAACTGTTATGGTTTATTTTAATATACACTATTACGGATGGATTGGGGGCCCTGTTGTGGAAAGTGCTGTAGAAAGGCAAAACAAAAAGGTTTGTCAAACCTCTGCCCCAAACTCTTGCAGTCTTTAGGTAGTAATTGAATTTTGAGAATGTTTTGAGAAGGTTTTGAGAAGGACCTTCAGATGTAGTTTGAAGAGAAGCTGTATAATACTTACACTGCTGTCCCCTTGTAGAATAGCGTCACTTCATTTAGAGAAGGGTTTGATACAAAGCCAGTTGCTATTGGCTGCACTATAGGTACATAAAGCCCAAAGGGGAGCCATGCCTGGTAGCAGTGACATACCATGAGATGAGCACCCATCAAGTAGTGTTCTATTACTAAGCATGCCCTTTAATTCATAGCATTATGAGAGAAATAATTATGCGTTTGTATCTATCTGGAGCTACTGGAAGTACAATTTAAACCATATATATTTTTATTTTGTAGCTACATGTAGACAAATGTATTAATGACCAGTGTATTGCACTGTATATATTTCATTCAGCAAGAATACACTGCCCTGTGAAGCTGAAGTCAGTGTTTAAGCACAGCTCAAAGTATGTGGTTAAGAGGCAGGATATATTAATCTAGGCTCTGTGATATCTCAATATATCCTAATCAGCTCAGTCTGCAGGCAGACTGTATTTGTGTTTTCTTACAGAAATGATACCGATACAGCATATTCATCTGACATGTTGCTTTTCACATCTAAATGGTAAATCTGCAGTAGTATAAAAATGGGAGGTACGATGACTATTCATATGTTAACAGTTTGGTGAAATGTTCTGAAAATAGTTAAAATGACTGGATGCATAGTCTTTTTTAAGACTAGAAATTTTAGCTGGTGAGAAATGTGTGCTGAAAAAGGTATGTGGTTGTTGAGAGCATACTTAACAGGAACGTTGTACATAAATGTAAGCTCTGTCTTCCACGCAATTCTTCCTATTGGTCCTTTCTGAAGACTGGGGAAAGACTAAAAATACCAGGTTTTTTGAGAAGAGAGGAACTGGGTGGGAAATGATGACTGCCTTCAGAAAACTGTGCAGAGAAGATGGGAAAGAACTTTTCCATTGGGAATGGGACAAGACGTAACTGATTGGTATTTTGGCAAGAACAGTTGGGATAGACACCAGAAAAAATTCCCCCCTTTCTGACTTTAGGATAATAAAGTGCTGATATATGTACCAGCACAGAAAGTCTTTTCAACCACTGATGCTGGAAGCTTCTAAGAATAAATTAAAGTGGTCAAAAGTGGTTGAAGTATGAATGATCCTAGTTTGGGGTAGGGAAAGGAAATTAAGAGAGTTTATGATCTCTTGAAGTCCTTTCTAACACTCTTTCTTTTGATCCATATCATAAATCTTGAAAAAGTAGGGGCTTTTTCATGTATGCCACGTTTTACAAAGACAGATGAATTGTACATATCCATTTACTTCGTAATTTGGAACAGCTATCATTGCTAAATACTTTTAAGCATTCTTATTTTTAAGATTGAATTGAAATTTGGCCTCGCAGAGAAATACAGAGTGAGCATAAAATTCAGCGAATATGAGAAATGTCAGCAAGGGCAGTGGAGAAAGTCCTGAACAGGTCGGTTTGACCCAATTGTCCATATTGAGAGTGATGTGTGGTTCTGCTTGTTAAATGCTACCATCAGCTATTCAGCAAAAAAACCACAACTGAAGAGCTGGCCTTTTCCAGGCTTGTTCTAGCAGACCAAGCTAGTCCAGCTAGGTCAGCAGTCTTGGGAATCCGGAGAGGTCCCAGCTGACTTGAAACCGGCAATCATTGTCCCAATTTCCAGGAAAGGCAATAAGGAGGACTCTGGAAACTACAGGCCTGTTGATGTCAATGCAGTGTCTGACAAAATCAAGGAAGACCTTATTCTGGGAAGTATTGAGAAAAAAAGGAGGAGGACAACACAGTCACTGGTCACAGCCAGTATAGCTTCATGAGGGGGAAGTCCAGTTTGTCAAACCCGATTTCTTCCTGTGACAAGATAACTGAGGTGCTTAATTGTTGCTGCAAAGTTTCTGTGTAACTGGTACAATTTTTAAAACTTCCCAACCGTTAGACACTACAGAGCATGGCAGATCCACAGCCTCTTGTCTTGAACTTTGTTGTTTCTGGGCTTGCTCTTTTTCTATGGTTCTTCAATAACCCCAAAAATATGCACACTGAAATCTCTAGTACTTTGTCGTTTTCGTTTGAAATTTTGCCTTAAAACTTCTGTGCTCTTTCTCCCTAATACTTTTCTTTGTTTAGCATGTTAACTTTAGACGTTTGAACTAGATGCAGTTGACGGGTTGAAAGACTTCAGAGGCCTGTGCCCTAAGCTAATTTCTAGTCAAGTTTCTACTTTTTTGTGGTTCTATCACAGAGAAAATACATTTATTTAGACACCAAAGGGAGCAAGCAAATGTCAAGGATGGGAATTTTAGGAAGAGTTGCTAGAATCAGAAAATCTATGTTACTGTCATCTTCTTAATCAGAACTCGATGCTTAAAAATTTTGATCCTGTAAGAAGGGCTAATTGTAGGTGAGCTTTAAGCCTCATTTGATATATAAAGAAAATGTATTCTTAATATACCAGTTTTTCAGAAAGATAATGTCTTTATCTATGTTGAAAATTTAATATATTAGTGGAAGTAGGATATCCATATTAATATTCTTTGCCTTTTCTTGCCAAGTTTAAAAATCATAATAACAATTTTTAAAAAAGAACCCCAAACAATCAACAAAACACC
This sequence comes from Falcunculus frontatus, assembly GCA_013398115.1. NCBI lineage: Eukaryota > Metazoa > Chordata > Aves > Passeriformes > Falcunculus > Falcunculus frontatus. The sequence continues at coordinate 601,471 of VZRV01001162.1, forward strand.
AAGACCTGCTCAATTTAATTATGTTTCATAACATAAAAAAAATCCTTTGTATGCTTTCACTGCCCATTTTTAATCAACAAAATTTTTTTTGTTGTTAAAGGAAAATGAAATTGTTGCATTAAATCTGTCAATTTATACTCTAGAAATTTCTCTATACAATGCTTATTTCTTTGTAGTAAGCTAAAAGGAAGAAGAGAACCTGTTTGATTGTTGGGGGGTTTTTTTATTATTTTCAACATATTTTCAACTCAGACTCCTTACTATAAAGCCAAAATTATTAAAAAACTTGTTTTGCATATTTTCCTTTTCATTTTGGTATGCCACCAGTGGCCATTTTCAAACTTTTCTTTGAGCAGGAACTCTATGTTCTAGCTGTCCCTAATTTAAAGAGAACCAGTTGATATTTGGATGTTCGTGGGCAGGCACAAACTGATAGGACAGGAAGGACCAAGCACCAACTCCAGCCTCTTCAGGATCAAATGTATTTGTATATTTTGTAGATAAGCAGATAAGTCATCCCTGAGGTGGGAAGTGCTACAGCAAGGAAAAACGAGAGGTTTGCTCCTAGTATTCATGAATTAATGGCTAGCTGGCTTCTGCAGTGTGAAGGTCAATATGTCTTAAAACATTTTTCCTGTAGAATAATGGTAGATGGCATCTTGGAATTACTGAATGCTTAATATTTTTAATAGGATTTATAGATATAATAATTTTAATAAACAGAGCTCATTGACTGTGTAACATACTGCAGATTTTAGAAACTTTTCTTTTGCAGTAGCACTATGCCTTTTTATAATAAATTAGTAGTGTGATAACTATAAGGATAAAATTATTGTAAAACTGCCATATTAAATTGGGTGACCATTAAGTATGAGTAAGGCGAAGGTTAACATGTGCTTTTTTCTTAAACTTTCCATGTTTCCATATTTTTAGTATATCACTATTACCCGTATCTCCAAGGTTCTACTCTTGCGTTGACTTCAGAAGCAGCTAAATTAATTAAAAGTTTCCTCCCACAGGTGTGTTTCCCATGCCATAGGTCACTTCTGTTGTTCTTTCCCAGATTCTTCTATATGGTTTTTGAGATGAATGAGTAATAGCTAAAGGGTAGTGAAGTGCATTGAATTTAGAAGTTGAAGTGAGGGCCTACTTACAAATACATAAACATATTTTATATGATTGTCATTGTCATTATTCTGTCCTAGTTAGTCTAACATACCGGGTTTGGGCTCCTTAAGCACCATTGAAGGATTCATAATATATTTCCCAAGTGGTTATAGTAGATGTATGTATATGGGCGGTTTATTTTCTTTCTTTTATTTGTCAGCAGTAAATTGATTTTGCCACGAATTGTCAGCTTTGGGGTTTTTTCACAGTTAGCTTTACATATAACTAGTCTATATGTATCGTGTTGTTATCTCTGTTTATATCTTCAGGGCTATTCATAATTATATTCAAAATAGAAATCAGATGTAGGATCTTAGAGAATTCTTGCTGTTAACCTTACCTCTATGTTGTGATATAATATTTTGTTCTTCTTAATTACTTTTATTACTGACAAATTGTTGTGCCTGCTTTTAGTATGAGTGAGATTTTTGGAAGTTTCTCACAGGAATTTGCAAATTTAAATACATCCATCTGCTCTCCTTGTTTACTGCAGCATTATTCTTAGAAGCCTCATAGAGCAAGTAAAATTACTGGTCTTACATATACTTGCTATTCCACCTCATTCATCTGGTAGAAAAATATGTGTTTCACCTTTGGTTATTCCCCCTTCTCCCCAAGCATTCTGTCAGATGCATTACACATTTTTCTTACATCTTCTGCTGTGAAGAAACTTCAGAAGTGAAATTATGGCCCTAATGAAGTCAAGGGGAATTTTGCCATTGATTTAAATGAGATCTGGAGTTCATCTGAGGAAACTCTTTGTCTTCATGTCTTTGGCCTTCCCTCATTTTTTATTCTGCCTTCACTCACTCTGAATCACTGCTAATCTCCATCTGATATTTTTTGTAACTTGTTACAGTCCCATTTCTCAATTTCAGTTTCTCAAAATATTTTAATCTTTTTTTTTCCTTTTTTTTTTTTCAAAATCAGACAAGGAGTTCTCTCAAATCTGAAATCTTTTTATTATCTCTTTGAAAATTTTTACACTCTTACTAGTCTATAACATTAGGAAAATCACTAATGTTGAAATCCAGAACAGTTTTATCCATGCAAATACAAGCAAGAAATGTTTTCTCAGTTATGTAAGAACTAATTGGATATGCCCTGTTAACCAGTAAGTTTGTAAGTGTTTTTTAAAAAGGTTTGGGGTTTTTTTTTCCTGCTAATATAAGTGTATTGTCTTAATATTTTCTGCTATCTATATTCCCCTAAAACCCAAAAAGTACAGATAAAATCACCCCTTTTTTCTTTTTTTGTCTTTTTGCTTTTTCTTCGTTAAACAGCCCTCTTAATACTTAGTACCTCCTTTCCAGATGCCCTATATAGCTTGTGCCATATTCTTCTCTTTAAAATAGCACCATGTGTTCTCTTAGTTCAGATTGTCAGGTAATAATGAGTATCTTCCTGCTGTCCCACTCCCCTCTGATGTTAGACGTACGTAGGCACTCATACACAGAGTAGCTTTCCTCTGCCATTTTCATGCTCAATCTTCACATCCAGTTATTAATTGTTCTTGACTTTACTCTGGTCCTACATTTGCAATACCTCGGTATTCTCTGATTTCTCCTGGAATATAAGAATATGCTGGGACCTGTCCTGGTTTACATCTTAATTGATGTCCCGCAGGATGGACCTCTTTCTCATTAGGTTTGCACATGATATCAGATTAGGGGAATAGTCAGTATGCATAAGGGTAAGATGGCCATTCAGAGGACCTGTATGGGTTGAAGGACTTGACCAAGAGGAACTTTTATGAAATGCCACGCCCTACACTGAGGAAGGAAAATCCCCATCTGTATCCAATTTTGGCACCTCGGATTTAAAAATTACAGCACTAAACTGGGGTAAGTTCAGCAAAAGTCTACCCAGATGGTCAGAAGCAGTTGCCCTCTGGGGAGAGCCACAGTGAGCTGAACTAGATGAGCCTGGAGAAGAGGGGTCTTTGAGGGGACCTGACTCTCAGTACCTACAGGAAGATAAGGAAGAAGATGGACCAGGCTCTTCACTGTGGTGGTAGAATGAGAGACAGAGGGCATAAGTTAAAATGGGAGAGTTTCGTACTGGGTGTAAAGATATATGGGTATATATCCTCTTTCCTCATGAGGACAGTTAGGCAGTGGATGGGGCTGTTGACAAGGAAGTTGTATAGTCCTTATCCTCCAAGGTTTTCCAAACCTGACTGGATAAAGTCCCAAGCAATCTGGTGTGACCTTCTAACTGTGCCTTCTTTAGGCAGAGGGTTCACCTAGACACATTCTAGAGCCCTTGACCTGAATTATCCAGTGATCCTAGAGTGTGTTTTCTTTAAAATAGGACCATTGAGGGAGTGAGCAGAAGCAACCTAGCAATTTTAGCAATCAGGCTCTGGGTTTTGTTTTACAGATACTACCGAAGGCATATCAGATGCTCACAGAAGGGGTGGATCTTAGAAACAGCAATAACTGAGTTTATATCTTTTTAATGTATCACAAAAGAAAAGTTGTGTGTGCAAGACCAGTTTTATGGTAATTACGGTAATTTTAACTGGTAATTATGGTGTTTGTGATTATTATTTTTCTTTACCCCTGCTCCAAGGGACTCACCTCCCTTTTATTCTAATGTAAATGAAGGGAGGGCATGAAGAACACTAGCTGCCTCTACACTGACTGCTAAAATTTTATCAACAGATATTATAAATAGGAAAGTCTATTTTGGAGATTGTAAAAGCCCTAATAGACTTACACAAACTCATTCATACTTGCTCCTACGCCTTACTTGATGTGCCAGAGGTACTTTGTGACCACTGATCATTAATTCCATCTTATGCCATCTCCTGTAGAAATGAACTAAAGACAAACTTTAGTGGCCTAATTAACTATTCCTGTGCATTTCTATCTCCTGTCAGCATCTGCAGCAGTGCCTGCCAGCTAGGACTGTTTGTTGCCTCTGCTTTCCATTGCCAAGTCAATGCAACTCCCAACTCCACCACGGTAGACTTGAAATCCTTGGTGATGGATAAAATGATAGATATGAAAATAAGTATATTTCAAAGATATTTTTTGTGCTTCAGTGTTGCATTTCAGAAAATAAAAAGCTGTTACTTCCAGTTTTTTTCTCAAAATGGCTCTTGAAGAGCCCAGGGTGTAAGGGTGTAATTTGAAAGTGGCAGGTTGACAAAGCACATCCAGAAACACCCCCACTGAAGAGCAGTGCTTCTATAGGAATCATATTTCTGGTCTTCTTCCACCAGGATGTTGTGGCTTCACTCTCTTCTTAGTGAAATGGGGTAGCACACCCTCAGCTTCCTGAGGAGGATATGTATCAACAGGACCTTCCTTTCTTGTGTGAAGCCAGAGATTTGTGTATAGGCATTATTTTATCTAGAAATAATGCCATGTCTTTGTCATTTCAGGATATGTGATAAGTACATATCACGTGAAGTGTTTTCTGATCTTCAAGGAGAAATAATAATGGATTCTTTGACAGTTGTAGCATTACTGAATTTGTATTTAATTACTCATCTAATACTTTCTTCCCTTTCTTAGTATTTGGATTAGTATCTCCTTATGTGGCTGTGCATATTCACATCAATAAACAGTTCACTTCTACTTAGAAAAAATAATAAACTGTTTATAATAGCGTAAACTTGTAGAAAGACAGAGTAAGAATTAGATAACATGAAAATACTATAGGATTTGAGGATTTGTCTCCATTTGTCTACCAAAGCATAAATATAAAAACTCTAAATCTGAAATAGTGGAATGGAAAAGAAAGCTTTTCTTTCAAAATTGCTGTAGGATATCCTACAGATCTTAGCTATATTGGCAAGATGTAGTATAGCTCTTCCTGAGGAAATACTAGTTCACCTCTATTAGGGAAAAAAGACAGCAACAGAAGTTGTACATCATATATTTCAACAGGTTAAACTTGGAAAATACTTAATGCAAAGAAGTCTTTAGAAAGCAAAAATGCTTCAGATAAAAATAAATATTTTAAACAGTTTTCACATATGAAAATATTAAAACATACAGAAATAATTAGATTGGCCGTAGTATTCTTTGAGCTTAGTAGATCACTTTTTTGCCTTGGACACAAATATTTTCCATCTTGCACGGTTTGAAGAATTCTGTAGCTGTGGATCTTCTCCCGGGATTTACTGGAACACTTTGTGTAGCTGAATCAAAATTGCACTTGTAGTTCAGGATGCCCACTACATAAAAAAATGAGGGCACCTGTTGGTAATAAGCAAAAACATAAATAAAAATTGCAGGTGTCTGATGTTAAAAGTTACACTGGAAATGTGAAGTTCTATAAAAGATACTTTTACACAAGATTACACAAATACAGCGTTCTGGTTTTTTTTCTTTTCGTACACTAAAGCATAGTAATTGTAATGAAGCAAAGATAGTGAATAGATAGTACAGTTGGAGGAATATCTGCAGCCTAACCAATTGGTTTGGAAGATGTAATGTTTGTGGGCTTAAGGCTGTCTACAGAATTGTGAGGAAAATCAACGGAACAGCAGTTGGTTTGGGAAATAGTTACAGACGCTTGAGAACTACTTAATTATTTAGTTCAGATTTTTTTTTTAACTCTTTAGAATCTTTATTTGTTTAACAGGCAAACATAAAAGAAAATCAATGTAGGTTGCCATGACACATATGGCTTAGAAATTTTTCAGTCACAAAGATTCCCCTGGGAAAACTTTATTCTTCTGAGTTCTAGAAAATTCATCATCTTTATACACTTTTATATGAAGTCGCTAGGAAAGCTAGTGAGTCAATAGTATCAAAATTAAAGTCTCATACAAAATCAGCTTGGGAGGGACTTCAAGACATGATGTAATTTATTGCCCTTTGTGCCATTGAATACCAAAGTAAAAACTCCCTAGTGTTACTAGGTACCTAAGTTGCCATAGCAATACAAAATACTTTCAGCTGCAACCCAGCAAAAAGATTATCCTTTCATGATTTTAGACTGATTATTGCAACCCATGAGTGGAATAAAAATGCACCAAAAGAGCTTAAAAGAATTACATGACTTGTTGCAAATCATATTCTTGGCTACAAAGCTCACAGTAAGCACATTGACCTATGCAGCTTCTCTCTCTCAACATCTACTACCACTTCAATACAAACCCAAAAGCAAAGTATTTTCCCCACCAGTCATTACATTGACTTAACTGCCTGAGAGACTCAATCTCTCTGTCATGATGTCCCACAGCACTTTTTCTTAAATGATTTTAGCAGAACCTTAAAGATTTTTGGTGGATATGGGCAACAATGTTTAGATGACCCAGATCTGAACTGTGGAATTTGTTCACTGGGAATCCTAGAGGAGTTGAATCCTGGAATTTTCCTGGCATCTTTCAGGATTAAACACTGAACCTCTGGCTTTTTTTTTTTTTTTTTTTTTTTCACATATACAAATGAGAAATGACCTAATGAAATAATTTTTTTTTTCTTCTGTACAATTGCATGAAAGAAAAACAGGGAAACTTAAACTGTTAAATCTCTTGTTTGGAAGAAGGAAAGGATTGCTGTAGTAACTCAATGCTTGTGGTTATAAAAGGCGTTTTCTGCCTTCATATGTTTTCCAAGGAAAAATGGAATCTTTATTCAAAGCTTAGAATGAGCACTATTTTACTAAACAAATATAAACCTTGTTGTAATTATTTATATTTTCTTGTCCTGAGTTCTCACTGCTGTTTTGCTTTATTCAGTATCCCCTTACATTAAAGTTGATGTGACGTGAATCCACTGTAAAAAATGTGCTATTCATAATTGAGAATATTGTATCAAGTATATTTTCTCCTTGTTGACACCAGCTCAACTCAATTTAATTAAGAAATCATGTACTTGGTTTTATGATCTGGTTGTTTTCTTGTCAGCAACAGCGCACGTTCTAACGTTTAAAAGTTGAATGTAACACTTGTTTTGTTGCTGTTGTCTAGAATTTAGCAGGATTTTAGTAGCTATCATGCTAAACACATTTTCCAAAGGCAGGATCAGGCTTATCTTGTGCAAAACTCAGAAGAGGAGTTCACCTTGTATCAGATCAGTTATTGCAGGCTTTGAGAATTTGGCTTCATCCCTAAATATTTGGAAGTTACTTTAGACATTCCTTCCTAGTAGATATTTATCCCTCAGCCGCCTATCCTGTTATCTTTCTCTTTCCTTTGAAACCACAGAGCTCTTCTCCAACAGCATGCAGTGTTCCTACGGCCTCTGTAAATGTCCGGCAACTGTTACCTTTCTCCTGGCAGCTCTCCAGTTAAATGATATAAATGGCGATTTCTTTAAGGATACAGTATGCAGTTGTAGTTTGCCAGTTGCAAGGAGTGAGAGAACAATCTTCACGTAAAGAATGAATGTTTGAGGCAGACACAGAGACAGAGGAACTTCATCTTCTGCAGTCTATGAGCAAAGAAAAAGAAACGTATTGACATGAGCAGGCAGATCTGCAAGATATTAGAATCCTTCCTTTATATTAAAAGCATCTTTCACAGAGGATATTATTTTGAAGGTGCTGGGGTACAGGAAAAGTCTTCTTTATAATTGTGGATCCATCAATTGTAAAGAAGGTTATCCATGGAAATCAGGATATTCATTTGTTTATATCTTTACCAAAAAGTTCTTTGAAATAATTTAGCATAGCCATATTTTATTTTTGCTGCTGCTGCATTCATCTCCTTGCTTTCTGTTTGTGACACTGCATTGTCACCCCTGAGCTCAGGTAGAGGTGTATTTTGCCAGCACTTATTCAGAGGAGACAGGTATTTTGATGAGGACATTTGGACATGATGTCATAATTGTACTTGCTAAGAGATGTCTCCATCATCTCTTTATTATCCCAAAGAGTTAGCAGGCACTTAACATACTTCTCACAGATGTGTGTCTAACTCCAAGGATGATTTGGGAGAGGCCCAAAATGATGGGGGCTTTAAGGCTCCCCAGGCAAACTGGTCCAGTGCTTCACTCTCTGTACTAATTTTTAACTCCAGCATTTGACCAGTTGCTCTTTCTGTAACCTGAGATACCCATTTTTCAGCCTTTCATCATGTAACAGTTTTTTCCTAATCCTCTACCAGGATTTTCTCAAGTTTTTGACATCTGTGAAGTTAATAATGATGCTCTCTATTCTATCATCATTGTCATTAATGAAAAGTATTGACTAGTTCTGAACACAATTGGTTCATCAAGAAATAATCCCAAACTTTCCTAAAATACAGATTCCAATTATGTAGTAGATCAGAAAGTTTTGATTACAAGTCCAAAATCAATAAGCTATGACATGTTTTAGGATTTGAGTAGCGTAACTAGTAATAAGAAGTCATGGAATGTAGAAATATTTATTCAGAATTTATGTTTAAATACTCAGTACTTCATATGGGAATTTGTTCTTAGCACAATGCTCCTATTGTACAACAGAATAGTAGTGCAAAATTTTGCAAATAATCATATTTAAATACATTTCAATCTATATACACACAAATCTTCAAGTCTTCTTTTGCTTATGGAAGAGGAAAAGAAAAGCTTTTTGGTTTTCATACATATCTTGTATGGGTGCTTTCTCCTCAGAACATATAAAATAGTATAATTGTAAGATCCTTTATGTCTCTAACCAACATGCCTGAACTTTGCCTTTCAACCTTTGACTTTGAAAAACAAACTCCAGAGTTGAGAGAAATGTTATTTTCAAGAGCCAGTGTGTTACTCCTTGTATTTACACTTCCAGAAAGAGATGCTTGTATGGCAGTGTTTTCTAAAACTTAGTTTTTTCAAGCTTCTGGCAGAACAGCCTATGAAACTTATTTTTGTGTGGACAACGGAACTGCTTGATTTTTAGTCTTGATTTAATCTCTAAGAAAGTATAGTTGAAAAAAATGAAAATTTTTTATCATGATTAGTGCTTTAAGATATTAATCCTTTCACAGATTAGTCATCAAAATAATCTTTGAACTGTCCTTGTAAAATTGCAGTCCTCAGTCCTAAAAAATTACAATACAAGGAGAACTAATACCTTAATGTGTAGTTCATTTTTAATGGCTATTTCTTGTTATTCTCTCTGTTTATACAGTGGCTGCACTCCAACCACTGAAGTGTAATAAAAGCAACCTGGACACCACCCTTAAAGGAATTGAGCTCATTTGGGAAAAAAGTTCTGTAGTCAGAATTTCTTAAGCGTGGAAACGAAAGCATAGCAATGAATCGTAGAATGGTTTGGAATGGAAGGGACATTTAAAGATCATCTACTCCACCCTCCCTGCCATGAGAAGGGATATCCTTCATTAGATCGATGAAAGCCCCATCCAACCTGGTTTTGAAGACTTTCAGGCATGGGGCATCCACAACTTCTCTGGGCACCTGTTCCAGTGTCTCACCATCCTCATATAAAAGATTTTTTCCATATGTCTGATGTAAACCTACCCTCCTCAAGTTTACAAATGTTGCCCCTTTTTCTGTCACTACAGGCCTTGGTACAACGTGCCCATCTTTCTTATACATCCTTTTGAGTATTGAAAGGTCTCCCTGGAGCCTTCTCTTCTCTAGGCTGAACAACCCCAACTCTCAACTTTCTTCATAGGAGGGGTGTTCCAGTCCTCTGACTATTTTTGTGGCCCTACTCTGGACCTGCTCTAACAGGTCCATGTCTGTCTTTTACTGGGGACCCCAGAGCTGGGTGCAGACTGCAGGTAGGAGCTCATGAGAGCAGAATACAGAGGAGGTGAGGGGGAGAATCACCTGTCTCAATCTGCTGAGCACACTTCTTTTTATGCAGCCCGGGATACAATTGGTTTTCTGGGTGGCAAGTGCACATTTCCAGCCCATGTCCATTTTTTCATCTACTAATATCCCCAGGTCCTTCTATGTAGGGCTGCTCTCAAACCCTTTATCCTCCAATCTCTATTGTGTTGGGGATTGCTCTGACCCAGGTGCAGGATCTCATGCTTGGTTTTACTGAACCTCCTAGGGTTCATGTGGGCCCACTCCTCAAACCTGTCCAGGGCCCCCTGGATAGCATCCCTTCTCTCCACCAAATCAACCACCATTCAGCTTGGTGTTACTGGCAAACTTGCTGAGGGTGCACTCAACAAATCCCACTGTCTAGGTCACAGATGAAGATACTAAATAGTGTTGGTCCCAGTACGGACTCTTAAAAAACACCAACAATGAAGGAACATGCTAGGTATAATGGTGCACAAAATGCAATTTCTTTGGAGCAATAAAGGGAACAGAATATTGTGATAACAGTGTTTCAGCATCTGGATAAAATTACTATGGCATTATAGCATGATTAAAAATCACTGAAGACTTGCATCAAAAACTTAGGCGCTTACAATTCTGAAGAAAATATCTGAAATTTTAAGCTTAATGCAGTTCAGAAGTTCTCTTCAACACTTACAAATGTTTGAAAAAAGATACTAAGTAAAAAACAAACCCCATGAAAGGACCTTAAATCTCAAGGCACACAATTACTTGTATTGCCTTAAAAAGGGATGAGTGGTTTTTCTCCCTCTTTCAGAAGACACTGTTCAAACATTTTTCAGTGATAAAAGTAATTTTGAAATGACCCCTCATTCCCCTGCAACATAGCTCCCACACAAATAAGAATAAATATAGTTAAATTCAGATGGAGACTAAAGCACCTTGTTGCCTGTGGGTCCTAATCTTTGTTTTTAAATTCAGTAGGCTCTACACTGTAGTAGATACTGCATGACCTCAGATCACCCTGTGGTGTTTTCAAACCTCAGATGTCTGCTAGAAACACAACAGAGAGACATAGGAGATTAGGTTCAATTTCTGTTTTTAATCGTTGCATCAGGGTTAACTTTGCAAGGAGAATCAGGCAGTATGTCTTGGGGTTTATTATTTTATCAATTACTGTGTAGTGGCTTGTTGGATACTAAACCAGATAGTAATCCAGTATTCCTTGGATAGTTCACTTTATATTGTATACTAGCTATAGGGAAGTCATGTGTTGGAACTGACTGCTAAATATTTGTTTAGTATATTTTGTATACTCTATTCGTGAAGCACAATCTATGTATACAGTGAGACTAGTCATGTTGTTGCCGTATTTCATTTTGTAAATTAAGAGCTTTACTGCATTTATATCTTTCATCAACAAAAAAACCCAAAAAAACCCCTTGTTTTTGTATCTTATTTGTAAGTTCAATTTTTTTTTTCTTTTTAGTTTAATTAAAGCTATTCTGCTTCAATTCAAGGTAAATTGAAAGGAATACTTGGAAAAACAGCACAGGAATAAAGGTGCTAATAAGGTTTTGAATAGAATAGTTATGTTTTGGCCAAAATTTAAAGATAGCTGATCCGTACTTTGCCTGCCTAAGTAAAAATCAAATGCTCTTAGCACATCCTGTAGATATCAAATGCAGAATTTGATCCAGATGGGTTCATTCCTTTTTTCCTTTTTAATCCATGCATCTGTGAATGTGTACACACAGATGTTCTTTTAAAATTGATGAAATACATATTAAAACTTCAGAAGCTTGTCATACTAACCTTTACAAAATTCCTTACTAAGCAAGGAAGTATGTCTGATACTGTTATTAATTCCTAAAATATACTGGTTGCATATTTGAAACGCAATTTCCTTTTTTTTGAATTATTAGGCTTTTTTAAGGCAACAGTTGTAGATACATTATCATTTTTAATGGCACCTCATTTCCTGGGTTTCCAAACCGTAATACTGCTTGGCCTGTAGTACTGTACAGGCAGTGTACATTGTATCCCTGTACAAGAAATACATTTAAGCACATGTTTTATTGTGAAGCCTTTGAGTAATACTGCTGAGTTTAACCCAGGCTGGAGCTGCACAAAGTCAACTGGATTG
>VZRV01001162.1:618470-662574 GCA_013398115.1 Falcunculus frontatus
CTTAAAACCTAGAAACTTTACGTGTTGCTTTTCATGTGCTGTGCCAAGTCTTGATAATACTTTTTCCCCCAACCAAGGGACCTCATAACCTGATTATGGTTATTGCTTTACAAACAGTTTTTGACAGAAGGTGGCTGCTAGAGCTTAACATATGTACCAGTTCCATATGATGGTCCTGGTTCTTGCAAACTAAGCTCATCATTTATTCTTTGCTGAAGTCAGCAAATAGACTTAAAGATATACACAGTCATCTATCACGCCAAATAAAAGGACATAACGGCTTTCGAAAGGGTTTTCCCACTTACCCAAAAGGCTTTCTGAAAGCTTCTACCTCTGCAAAAGAAAAAAAAAAGAAAAAAAAAAACAAAAACAAAAGAAATTAGAACAATTATGGCAGATTGCATGAATTGTGAGAACGTCACAGTAACTGCTACTTTTCATTATGTTTGTCTTTGGGTCATGATCAACAGAAGGTTTACGGTAATTACATCAAGAGAAGGATTCGCCTTGTAAAGCGATTGTTTTCAGTCAATCAGTCGTCTAAGATTCTGATGTGAGGATTACCTGAAAGGGAATGATGGGTGTTCTGAGTGCATGTTCAAGAGACTTTGATGGACTGGAAGTAAATGTGGTAATTGTACCATCAGGAAGGTGGCCTAAGACTACAATGCTAAAGTATGCATACCTCAGTTACAAAACTTTTGAAAGGAAGTCTCAGCCACAGAATGCATATACCTGTAGAGTTTTGCATGGGTTTTATATAAATACAATTTAAAAAAAAAAATAGCTGCTTGCACATTATACCAGAAAAACCTCCAAAACTGCAATTGCTTTGAAAATAGATTTTAGGTTTTTTGGAGTTTTCTGAGATGCTTGGTCTGTATTTTGATAATTGTGCATATTATGTAAAAATGTTGGTGGACCCATAAATGACCAGACTTTTTCTAAGAAAAATGTTGCTTTAATGCATTTCATGAATTTTTACTCTTATATCATTGCTTGCTAGTAATAGCAAATCTGCTTTTCTGCATCTGCTTTGCGTAGCTATTGTAAGGCTTTGAACTAATGTATGTATTTATTGCTTGAACTTCTGTGCATACCTTATAAAGCATAATGTCTGACAATTTAAATGGCTCATGTATTCTTGCTTCTATCATAAGCTGAGGACGGGGGATTATGATCTTTTGTATACAGCAAATTTTAACTGTAGCACAAACATCTGTTTATGTATTGGTGGGATATACCTGTTTTATTTATCTTTTTTGAGGTAAACTAATTTTTGATACTTTTCATTACTGTGTATTGTGTTCATACCTTGAATTCTCTGACGTTAGAAGTCATGGTTGAGAATTGTAACAGCTGTTGTTCGTTCTGTATTCATGGCTTTCACTGCTGAATAAAATAAAGGACCAAACCTAGGATTTGAAAGAAAACTGTCTACCTCTAACACCAGGGAGTTATCAGATTTTATTTTACATAGTTTTAGTCTACAAAGTCACAATTGCTTAAATCTAGTGAGCTTAAGGCTTATATTCTGTGTGGTTGAATTCATGGCACAGTTGTACTGTTTGAAAATCAATTAAAGTTTCATGTGAATGTTACAAGTATTTGGTAGATTTACCACTAACTGAGTTTTCTTTAGATAAAGCAGATATGGGGAAACTATCATCAGCATTCTCTGTCTACAGCTGAATAACTTCATAAGAATGCATTTCTTTGTGATTAGAGAAACCAAGCACAGTCAGCTAGGATCAGAGCTGCTGAACTGCACTTAGTATAAACCATTCACTAAGCATTCACTTTTTAAATTTTTTTTTAATTTCATTTTATTACTATTGTTACTGTTTTGCCTGCACGCTTTACTATTAATGTGCATTCTGGAAGGGTAGCTTTATTGTTGCTCGAAAGCAATTAACCAGTAGCCCATTTTGCCCTTGTTTCAAGAGTTCGAATCACTATGGAGAGGTTTTGTCCATTAAATTTGGCATATTTAGTAAAACAGGATGTACATTTTACTATAGAACTGATGTATGAACAGTGTTTTCACTGATGATGGATGTAAAAATGTATATGAAACCATTTCATTCACTTGCTTACATTTCTGGAGTATAAATAAAAAAATATGATTCTTTTTGATCCATTTATAACCCACAGGGTTTTATTCTTTCTGGGAGGAACCTTCTTCCACCTTAAAGAGCTCAGTTAAAAGAAGTCATTCTATAGCTTGCTGTAGCTCTCTGGTATAGGGCTGGGGATAGGTGAAGCACACCTAGTTTTACTGAAAAAAAGTACAAAAACCCAAACCATCAGTGACAACAGCACATTCATCATGTGTATTATTTTGCAAGATCAGTATACTACTAAGCACATTAACCCTTTGTGCAGTCACACTTGCCTTAGTGGGGTTTTGCATGTGAAGAGAATTTCTTAAGCTCCGTTTTGGAAGTGATATTTAATGGCAAACTTTTTTCTTAAGGAAATTGATCCCTTGTATGACGTTTTTGTTGTTGTTGTTGATGTTGGAGTTTTTTGGATGATTGGTTTTGGAAGGCAGTAGATGGAAATCTAATTAATCAGCTGCATCTTGTGAGTTACCCACTCAAAAATTCTGCATGTATCCACTGGCATGTGTGATCACTATTCACTGTCTTGTTCAAAATGCTGGATGCCACAGTCCAGCAGCACATACCGGACTTCTGCCTTCTGGCTCTGACTTGTCTAAAGAATTTTTTTTTAATTTAATGAAAGTGGGTGGGGGGGGGAGGTTCTTTCAATATCATGGATAACATTAGAATGAGGTCTAGAGATACTTGTATATGAAGGTGTATATTAGTTGTGGATCATAGAACAGTTTGTGTTGGAAGGGAACTTTAAAGGGTATCTAGTTCCAATACCCCTGCCATGGACATCTTCCACTGAATCACATTGCTCAGAATAATTTAGTTTCTCGTATCTAAGTCCTCTGAACAGCATTTGTGGGCTAAGTTAAATTAAATACATGTGAAAACTTTCCCGTAAATAAATTTTAAAAACCCAAAAAAACCAATCAAACAAATATACATTATACATAGCTCAGTGTAATTATAGCAGTTGTATCTGTATGCTACAAAATATTTACCTTCAGTATTTCTACAAAGCAGAAAAATAAAGACATATCCTAACTGTGAAGCTTAATTATTAAGAAGCTGAATAATGCTGTTCATGGAGCAAATGGAGACAATATCAAAGCATATGGAAGATTTTTGATCCTAATGGATGTATCCAGTTGTAGGTACATGCATTCATTTAAATACATCCTTTTTGCTTCATTTTTTTCTTATTTATGAAGTGTATATACATATATATGTATATTTCAGAGACCGAATGTTACATACAAACCTGTATTTGCGAACAGCCACTAACAAGCACGTGGGAAAGAAGTGAAAATTTGGATCACTCCATGTCTGAACAATCTGGTGAGAATCACTGTCTAATATGCAGGCAGAGGATACAGCATTACAGACTTCTTTCTCAGATCTTGCCAATCTTCACCTGCATCTCCAACCTTGTCATACAATCCTGAGGAAAAAACTGTTTTCTCTCACTGAAAGGGAGTAAAATTTTCTTTGATGGTTGTTTCATATTCTCCTAAAAATTTATATAATGGAAGACGGTAATTTTACTGCCCTCTGGGCCTGCCTTAGTGGCAAGTTGAACAGAAGAGCCTGGGCCTGAGATTTATTACAGATTTATAATGTTTACGGGTCAGAAAAGTCAGGGGGAATCAATGGAAAATTGGTCACATGTCCCATTAGAAAAATGAACGATACTCAAGGGACTTATTTGAGCTCCTAAATCCTTTCACAATTAAAGAAAAAGACCCTAAAATCAACAGCTCCCCTCCTTCAAACTTTAATTTTACTTATAATTAAGTGTGCATAAGTAACAAGAATATGGTGACCTTAGATGAATGTCAGACTTTTTCAGTCATTTGCCCTCTATACAATCGTGTATATGAAGAATGTTATCTAGGTGTCCCCTAGCAGACTATCAAAAGTAATTTACAGCATATTTCTTAAAAGATACATTTTAACTTTAATTACATAGCTGAGACATTATGGAGTATAAAAATATTAATGTGTAAATGCTAAATCTCTGAGAATCAAGAGAAGCAAAAACTCATGCATTGAAATTGAAGAAAACAAACGAACAAAAATTAATACAGAAAGGTCTGTATAGGTTGGTCAGATGCTGCCAAAAACCTTTGCAGTAATTCTTTTAAGCAGAGTAAAGACTGGGCCAGGAAACAACAAGGCAGACAATCCTAGTAGTTCCTAATAATACTAATATAAATTAAAATATTATATTGCAAGGTTTACCATTTCTATTTGAAGCTATTGAAGACTGAATGAATCGGAAGTAAAAAATCAGAGTGAGAAATTCATGTTGGGCTGGGAAGTTGGGGAGAGGAAAAACTCCTTGTCTGAAAAAAATGTTTAAACTTTTAAGAATTACAATAAGATTTTTTTGTCTATTGTGTAGTCAAGCAGTAATGAAAGGGGATGCATTTATTGTTACAGTCCAATTTAACACTCCACGCCTTCAACATCAGTAAAATCTGTGGAAAGTATTCATACAGATCAAAAGCACACAGTGGCTATAAATAATTTCAGTGAATACTCTTCATTTAAGTAAAATTTTTGAAGATGCCTGAAGGCAAAAAACCTTGAGTATGTCGGCAAATAAACTAATACGTCAACTAATACATCAATGGGAAGTTTGTCTCTTATGGCATAGACATAGTCTGGTGCTAAATGATAGAAAGTACCTTAGATCAGAATGAGGAAATCAAATGGTAATAACACTTCTGTGAGAAAATAAGGACAAAATACTAGTAAAGGTTAAGAACATTTTAAAGTTGCTGTATCAAAGCCTAATAGTCTCATTAGATTCTCTCCACCTGTGTCATATCAAAGCTTAAGCACAAATAAAAGCTAAAGGTAAGTTTTTATTTTATTTTTTGTGTTAGGAGGTGTGTCATGACCAGTTTTTAAGCAGGTTCTTATGGCTTCCAAACTGTCTAAGTTCTAGAACACCGACTACAGGCAACTGAGGATGGATGCTATTTACCAAAGTCTGCAACATCAATATATTTAACACATAACAGCAAATATCTGACAAAAAAATAAAGTCATGCTATAATTTTTTATATGCTTTTTGTTTTTAACAGAAATCAACTCATATTTTCCACGTAAACATTGTCATCTCATTTTTCTCTAGTCCCTGTCAAACTGAGATTGTATCCTTTTTTCATACAGTGAGGATTAATAGCTGTATCTATATGTGTGTGTGTGTATAAATATGTAAGTAGCTTTACAATAACTTATTTTGTCTGGGTCTGAGTCAAAACAAGATCAGGCAACACTGCCTAGCTTTATGGTTCATTTTGTATTTCAGAGCATCATTTCTGTCTTTAAGGAAATCTCTTACTGCAAAAGGAAAAATAGATAAGGATTTTCAAGGTCTTTCTGTTGCTTCCTTTGTCATATTTCTTGTCTCCTGTACAATGAATAGTTAGATCCAGTACAGTCTAGTGGGGAAACCTGTATGTTATGAAACAACCAGATCTATGGACTTTATTTCAGGATTGTTATTTGTTTATTATACAAGAATATAGGCCAGGCACTGAAATTAAGTATTTGTGTCATAAATACCTTTTTGTCCCATTTTATTTTCTGATGTCAGGAATAACCCAAGTATTTTATTGCTGTATCACCATTATACCTGAGTCCACAACTTGTAACCTCTGGGTAAATTTCATATCCATCAGGACCACATGGTAATTAATAAGATCCAGTAGATGCTGGAGTCTGTCTGTGGGTATTTATTTATGGCCACTAACTGCAGGACTTCCCTCCGGACAAGCTGGAGTACTGGGGCCATGGTAGAGTTTCCAGCTACCTGTTACACTTTCCATTTAGCTTCAGGACATTGTTCCTCTACGGGTTTTCTTCTTGTGGAAAAACTCCTTTCATTTTATTTCTGTCCTCTTGTTTATTTAAATAGATTCTTTGATGGGAAAAAGGCCAGCATATTTTATATGAAGTAAAAAGCAACTCCTGAAATTTGGTAAAGTTCCTACCTCAGGACTTGTTCTGGCAACTTGTTCTGGTTTTCCCATCTTTATGTAGCTTACAAAGCCACTCCAAATTCCACTGTTAGATAATTTTTATGTTTGACAGCCAGTTAATATTATTTTACTTGTTGATAAGTGGATACATCTTAGTTAGAATGTGTAGTAATCCTTTCAGAATATACTTAAACTTTCATGTCCTATAAGGTAATAAATATTTTAATAATATTATCTTATTGATTACTGGAATGTGCAACAAACACATCTCAACATGTGTCGATTTCTAGTAATTATTGTAAAACTGCATGCCCAGTTGCAGCATTGATTCAGACTGGATATGAACCAGCATATCTCTCCTCTCTCCCTTTCAGAAGGTGGGATACTTGTTAAATTAATCAGATAGGAAGAGACAGCAGATTGAATAATTTCTAATATTAAAATAAAGCTATAAAGTCCAGTTTCCAGGAGAAGGAAAGGCACATTGCTGAGAGCAAGCAGTGACCATGGGATGGAAAAATCAGAAGTGGCATTTGAAGATTAGTAAAGTCGGTAGGACCGATTAATTAAGACAATGAACCAGAAGAAATTTCATTTACCTGAGAATCTAAAGAGAAAAGAAAAAAAATTCTAATCACACTGTGGGATTTTGCTCTGCTCCTTCTTCAGATTATATTATCATATTAATGAAAATATTTCAGGAAAGAAATACTGGTATCTAAATAAAAAAACTTTTTATGTTTTCATTATGCCTTTTTTCTTCAGGTGTCTGGTAAGTGCAACGTATTCCAAAACTAGAGAGAGCATAAAACAATTTATTAAACCGAACTAACCAATATCTCTTAAAACTTGTTGGGTGCTATCAAGGATTTGGGAGGTGGCAGCATTTCACTCTGGCCCATCACCTATCATACAAGCATTTAACTTAGCCCAGACATAGGTGGGTACTACAGAAAGACTTTAATTGACTCCTTAACCGCACAGTAAAAGTTAGAACAGAAAATGCAGATGTTGATAATAAATTACACATTTACAGGAATATGGGTTAAATGTGGGCAATATATTCTGCTTTCTCATGCAACCAAGTTTTTGAAACTACTTTTATTCTGTTCTTCAGTGAGTTTGATTTCCTCATGTTCATGATCATGAACAAAAGCTAAAGCTTTACAAATACAGAGGTGCTATGAAAGATTAAAGTTGTCTATCCCGGCATTTTTGAACTACTGAATGTTCTAATTTGTGTGCTGTGACTCTGCATGAGCAATTCTGTATTATTTTTTTATGCTTCTCACTCTGTAGTTGTAAATTCATACATAAAGATGAATCTGCTGCACATTGTCAAATGAAATTATCCACCAACAACAGCAGTAACAGGATCTTCAACACAGCATAAACAAGCATGCAGAACCACACATTTCATCTGAAATACCCATTACCGGCACAGTTGCCCACTTAAGCTCAAGGAGAGGAATTCCTTTCCTCAGCTTCTCCAGCTGACTTTCAGATTTGCCTCTGAAAAGCCTTTCCCTGCAATTACAGAAACAAACTCAGCTTGGGCAGGCACAAAGTGAGGATGAAGTTGAGCTGAGATGGCAATTTTACTTTTATGCAAAACAAAGAGAACTATTTCAAAAGTCCACCTTTATCAAATAATTTCTGTATGTGAGTGGCATTCCTTTTTCCTCAGAAACTCAATGATTTAGTTTCGTGAATTATTTTGATGCTTCTGCTCCCTGGCTGTTCCAGAGCAATTCATCGGCTCTGGCTTTTCCTCGCTGCTGAGGATAAGCACCCTTTGCCAAGCCATCAACCTGTACCCCAGTGGGCTGAGGGAGACCTGAGCAATCTGTTTATTCTAAAGGTGCTTATTTTAATAGGTAGCAAAATACGTACTGTAATGATCAGCAGGCAGGCTAGTGGCAGGGCTGGGGTGAGGGGAGGAGGAGAAGGGTGTGATCCCAAACTCATCTGCCCTGTCCAGAAAGGCTATGAGATATTCTGTTAGTTTGACTTTAAGCAAACTGCTGACTGTTTCACTTTTGAGACAAGTTCTCCTTTCTTACAAGTTTTGTTATGAAAGGTTCACACATCTTTGTGCGAAATAAAAGCATGATGCTAATCAACACCTCCTAGTCATTAAGATGCACATTCTATATAACTTATTTTCCTCTGTGCAGTAAGATAGTAACATCTCTTTTCCCTTTCATTCAAACAGAAATTCTATCACCCAAATATTTACTTCTTTAAAAATGCAATTTAAAAAAGGATTGATTTTCTTTTTTTTTTTTTTTTTTATCCAATGCTTTTCAGTTAATAAGGCCAAATGATAGCAAAGCAGTAGCAAAATTAAGCCCAGTGGAGTGAGTGGGCAAGGGCTGCCATTTTTCACCTCCAAGCACTATTTTCTACAGGTGTTACACCCAGAGTAATTGGGACAGTATCTCTCCATAGAGGAAAAACCTAGTGATTAGAGAATTAGGAAGACCTTAATCTAGATCCACCAGTTGGAATAAATCAGTATCATGCAATTGCAGATGTTGAAAACAAATTCACATACATGTGAGAAGCCTATACCAGGAGAGAAAACTATGAAGTGGTGATAAGGTAGCAGTTCGTTTGGATTTTTTTAGTTGTGGTTGATTTTCTTTGGGTTACACAGCTTTTTATTTTATTTATTGTATGACTTATTGTATTGGTATTTCACTTTTTGACTGTGCTTTTCATAACTATGGTACGATGGTCATATTTTTAACTTGTCAGAGGCTTAACATTAATATCTTCCATTAACCTTTGCTTAAAAAAGAAAGTTAAAAGTCAAAAGAAACACTATTTGGAAAGTAAACTCTGTTTCTTCATTAAATGTGCAAGAAGTGGAGAATGACACCCTACAGACAGATATTTTCAAGTGTGGACCCAACCTGCTGTCCAGTGAGGCTTAAAATATGTGTTGTGCCAACACAGGTGTTCTCAGTCTGAGTCTGGACACTTGTTCTCACGGTCATACTGTTGTTTTGCTTTAAAATTGCAAGACAGACCCTTGTTTATGACACTAGAGAAGTACATCTGGAAACACTGTGGTGCATCTGTTTGGGGTTTGGGACTACAGGGTTGCGTGGTTTGGTTTTTTATTGCTGTTGTTCAGCTGATTTACCCAGAGAAAAAAGGGTCACCTACTGGAAGTGTAAATGTGCTCTCACACATATACAAGGAACTTAATAAGACGGCAAAAACCCTAAGTCTGAGCATCAAAACATGTAGCCATGAAATGAGTGTGAAAAACATAGAGGTTCATGCTGATGGCAGAACCCAGAATACACCTCTGCTCCTTAGTAAGATGTGAACTACTTCTCTGGTGAACCACTGGAACCACACAGTGTTTTTCATTCTTCCAAACTATTCTTGTTTCACTTCAGCTGGAAGAAACTGTTTAGAATCAACAAGCTGGTCTATAAACATGGGAAGAAGAGGGAAGAATGAATGTTACATGCTTTTGAGTGCATTTTAAAGGGTACCATGTAGAATTTATGCACTGAAAATAGGATGTTAACTAGCCGAGCAGAAAGAGCATGATGTCTGATCATATAATCATCAGGGTTTCATTTTTCTTTACAAAGTGCTTGTAGACTATCTGTCTGATCATCACCTGAGACCTACTAATGCAAAAATTATTCTTTCACATATCCTAACTGCTTCTAGGCTCTCCTAGGCTACTTCTAGTGTTGAATAACAGAGATAAATTCAGCCTACTAAACTGTTTCTCAGCAGGGAATTTAGAAGTTGCTGCTGGCTGATAAATACTAGAACATTTTTTAACCAGACAGCATATAAATCCCTATTTCTTCTCTATTAATAAGTCAAGACCAAAATGATCTTTTGTCGTATTGTAGTGACGAGTCAACAGAAGGAGCTATAAATATGGGGAATGGCCTTTTAGGAAAGCACTGCTTGCAGTCTGGTTTTCATTCCTTTGGCTTGCTCTCCCTGAACACTTATGATAGTGCATAGGAAAGTACTTCATTCACTGATAAGTGAAAGTCTGGATGCAACTCTCCTCCTCATCCACTAACCCTCCAAAAGAGAAGATGAAGGAAAGAAATGGGGTATGTTGCCCTAGCAAAAGTCTCCTTATCTGTTACTAAAATTAAACCCTTAGAAAGTGATGTGGTTTAATGTCAGTTTGGCTCTGCCAGAGCACCAGGCTGATGTGCCACCCCATGGGAATTTTTCATGGCAGTGCCCATCCAGGATTGAGAGTTATGTACTGGAAAACAGGAGGCCTGCCCAAGAGGGACAGCCCTGTAGCTAGAATGGTACACATCTCAATGGGATGGATGCCTGGAAAAACTTGTTTCCTGGAAATCAGCTGAAGAACAGGTTTAAATATAACAGCCATTGTTCTGGACTGGGCACCTTACTATGAAAACAAGATTGCTATTTAGCTGAGGCTTCCCTACTCTACAGTACAATAACAGAAGGGACTGTACAATGGACTTACTGTACATATGGAGACAGTGCCTGTGGCTCCATAATCTTTGGCTGAATAGCCCCTTAAGACTTGCAGAGTGGTAATTTCAACACTGACCAAATGTTTGGCCACAGTGGATAATAAAGAATGATGAAGAGAATAAAGGATGTGAAGAAGGGTCCAGATAGCCTGGAAGAGGACTAACACATAATTTCTTTTTGTTTATGCTTGAGGATAGGCTCCTCTGAACCATGTTTTTGGCAGAAGACTCCACAGCTCTGAAGATGAGACTTCTTCTGCTTAGGTAGAATACTATTTATTCCTTAATTAAGAAGCAAGAATATCAGGGGGTTTAGTAGCACTAGAGACCTACAATTCAGTGTTTGGAAAAATTCAATGAAAATGTGTAACTGTCACAAATGGATTGTTTCAAGGACATGGAAACATGCTGAGCAAATAAATCAAATTTTGAATTAGATTAGGAGCTATTTCAGTGTGAGGAAACTATATATTTGAAAGTTCTTTAGTTTAAAATTCCCTGATCCTCAAATCCCATTGATTTTCTCCCTTTCTGTGTCATGGTCCTTCTGCTGCTTGCATGATTTTACGGTATTTAAATTCTCCCCGGAGAAGATCACAGGCTCATTCTGCTGCAGACTGTACAAACACAGTAAGTAAGCCATTCTTCAGAAGACTCTAAAGGCTTACAGTCAACATATATAGGCATGTTAATATAACAAGATACAACAAAACTCAGTACATGAAACATTTACAAAGAGAAGTGATCTGGTCAAGGTCATCACAAAGATGATTGATTACAGAACCAGCAATATCATCCCAGGCTCTGGACTGGGAATCTAGGGCTATAGCCACCTCTCAGTGGTTGCTAGATCTCTTTATATAGAATTTGACTTATAGCCACAGATGCAAATGTATCAAAATCATTTCCACTCAACTGTATTCTCCTCTGTAAATCAGGAACTAGAAGCTATTGCCATGCACTCAACAGCATCATATTAATTGGTCCCATTTCATTTTCTTTTTGTCTGGCCAATGCAGCTTGACAGTCTCTAATGGGATTTTCAGATGCACACCATGGATTCTTAAGTGATCACTTTTTCTTCCCAAATACATGAGTTTGCTCTTTTTCGAACCTACTTCTACACCCTTCTGGTACTTAATTCCCACTCACACAATGAAATGCTAATTCTTCTTAATCTGCTTTTTTTTTTTTCAATGCCAGTAATTGTAGAAATATCTAAATAGATGAGTTAATCTGTTTTTCTCTAAATACAATGCTATCACATTCAGTCTTTAAAAAATTATTTTACAAGCTAAACATTTGTTATTTAACGATATTAGTAAAATTTTACAAATTTAAAATCAAATTAAATATATTCTCCCCACACCAGAGGTCATACTCAGTCCCTGTAGCTTGATCCTATTACAGATAGATGAGACTAATTATCAGGGATCTAGCATGTACAGAGAACGTAACTTTCTTGCTGAAAAGGCAAGGTCGAAACTACTTACTGAATGCTCCTTGTCCCTTGGTCTGACATCGTATTTCTAGGATTGCATATCTATGTGGAGTGAAGACTACCATTGCTCCAAAGTATAGACATGTTTAAAAAGCATGGATTAAAAGGCTACTATGTGTAAAAATTGCTGTTCTAAATGGTGTAGACAATAATCTGAACTAATCAGTATTCTCATGAAAGTTTTTATATTCATAAAAGTCTCAATTGTTAGAATGCATGAAAACAGCAGTACCTTTAGTGAATAAAATTACCTTTCATGTCTTGTAAAGGAGCAATGTGGTCAGATTTTTTTTACTGTTGACAGGATACTACAGGATATGTACAACTAAATCTATATTCATAGGTAATGTTTTTGCAGTAATCCATTGTCTGCTACATTATTTTTAAAAAAGGATCATGTTATTATTTTATAAAGAGCTGAATTACACAAATATCATCATAAAGCCTCTCTGCTTAGCACCTCTGTGAAACATTTTCTGTCTTATTGGTTGGCCTATCCCAAAGCCAAATTTGACTGTGAGTTTGGCTAGATATATAAGGCCACATAGGTTTTAAAAATACTTTTAAGGAATGTTATAAAAATGTTCAGGAATTCCTCAAGTGTCTACTTAATTTAGTCTATATTTTATGTCACTTAAATCTGTTTTATCATTACTCATACTCTATGTATTACTTAATATACAGTGACCAAACCAACAAATCTAAACGACAATGCCCTTACTTTGTAGTGATAGGAGTTCAGATATCCTCTTGTAGGTATTGTTTTCAAAGCTGTTATACCTATTGCATACAAATACTCTGGCAGACTTTGCTGAGGGTCTATCTTAATTTTAATTCTTTTCCCTAGCTTATGGATCTTGTTTCTCTAACCTTTCTGAATAACAAAGATCATTTTATTGCTGTGGCACTCTGCCTGCCCTTAGCTGCACCTTCTCCATTTCTGTAATATCCTGTTTTATAATAGGGTGACCTGCACTCTGCCATTTTCTTAATATGGACTCATTAGTCTCTTGGACTGTGCTAGGATAATTTCCTCAAATTTCTATTGAATAATCATATCTATACTTTTCCAACATATTGTTGGCTTTTACCTCTTTTTTTGACTAATAAACATTACTCAAATTAATTCACAGTTTTTTCCTGGCATTGTGAAAACCTTTCTTTTCTCTAGTATTTTGGTTTAAGTCAGCAGCAGTGAAGGCCTTCAGACTGATATTAGTGGTTCTTTCTTTCTCCCACTAGGAGCCAAGCATCCCTCCCTCTGTCTCCTGTCTTTTTCCAAACTGCCTCTTCATATGTGCTTTCTCCCCACTCCCTGAAAGTTCCTCTTATGCTGTGACTAAGGACTCCATAGTGGGTATTGAAAGCCAAGGATTGCCTTACTTAGAAGGTACATGATTATGAACACAGTGATCAGTACAAGAGGTGCAGAAGGGTGTAAGGTCCATGGTGGGAGGAGAGGAACTCTTTATACGGAAGCAGAGAGGCAGCTGACGAAGATGACAATACTGGGAGAGGAAGAAAGTGTTCGGGGACGGGTTTTACCGCCTTTAAATTCTCCCTAAATAAGATAGCAGCAAGGACAGAAGAGAAAGAAAAATGAGGTCACTTGGTCAGTGTTTACATACAACTGGGCAAAAAAAAGCCTCACAAATAGAAACCAGTTTCCTTAAAGTGTGACCAACAAAATACATGCTCATCTTCACAGTGCTTGCATTTTGAGCTGTACACCTGCTCATTCAGATAGTTACTAAGTCACCAAACCACTATGCAAACCATGCTTATACATACGACTTCTTGAAATGACGTAAAATGGAGGGAAAAACCCCAATCTCTTTTCACATGGCATTATTCTGTAATTGTATTTGAGTCTTACAAGGTGACGCGTTCTAAGTATATCACCATCTGTTTTACCAGATCAGGCTCTCCATAGGTAATTATGATACTGAGATCAAAACAAGCCTGGTAAACTGCTAGTTGCAAGAAGGTTTGACATATAAGCTCCTAAAATGAGATCTGAGCACCAATATAAACATGCGTAAAATGTCTAATAAAAGTGGAGCAGTGCCTTTTGATATCAGACATTCTGTGTGTATTTTTGTAAGTCTCATATTTAAGAATTCAAACCAATATGAAAAAATGAATCCATTCATTATAGTTCCACTGTGCTAAAACTAAGTATTATTTCTACTACAAGGACCATTTTTATAGCCTTCACCCTTCTTCTGTGAGGGGATTCCATATTTCTAAGATGGAAATTGGTCAGGTTTTCCTTAGGAAAAGCCTAATAAAAATGCCATAGAGATTTTAATTTCACACACTGTCTTTTAACTTGACAAAAATTAGAGCAAGGGAACTTAAAAAACCTCAGATCTACAACATGAGGAGGAGGAAAATAATAATTTGAAATAATTTTTAATTCTTGCCCTCAATACCCTTTCAGGGTGGAGTGGGAAAAAGCAGGCTTTTCCCCGTGTCTACAGGAAAAGGGAAGGCAGCACAAGTCGGTTGCACCAAAACCATACGTGTTAATGCTGGATGTCCAAGAAAGCTCACACTCCTTGTAGCTCTGTATCTGCTAACAGTAAAGTTCTGCTTCAGCCATTTCAATCTAGGAAAGCAGAGAGGTTGGACAGCACAAGTGCAACAAACGTTAAATCTTCAGTCGGCCTGAGAGCTCTACTATACTTCTACTTCAGAAACTCTGTTGTGCTCTGACAGGAACATTCGGAGTCAGATTTGAATCCCCGCTTAAACATTATAAATTCAAGTTTTTAAAGAAAAAAATGGCAACATTTTTTAGGGCTGATCTTTAGGATGTGTATGACACAAACCCTGTTACATGTCTTTGACTTGCTGTTTTCAGCTGCTAATTTTTCATGTTTTAAATTTACATTTTATTACGTGTTCCTCAAGATGCATATTACTCAGCATCAAAATATTCTTATGCAACTCAAAGCAGATAAGAATATCCGTAGTGCCAAGCAGATTATTCTGTATAGCATCTTGGTATCAAACACGAGGGAATATCATCATGAGAAAGATTGGATTGGGAATGTCAATTTGTAATTATAAATTATATTTAATTTAAAAAATTATAACATATTAGCTATACCATTACTTTCTGTAATGTTCAGAATCACAACAAAAATATATTAGTGCATTATGCTATCTTATCTTCATATGTAGTAATTTGTTTAACAGCACTTTGCATAAATTAAGGGAAAGCAGGAGAATCTCTACAACCACAAGGGAATTCGCAAGGCAGAATGATAGGGATTCCCTTCATTTCCAACCCCAGTATGCTATCCATAAAGAAAATGATGTCCATGCTCTTTACTTTGACTGACATAGGAATACTGTCACAGAGAATTTGCAGTATATGTGCTCTAGCAAGTGAACTTGTGACTTAAAAACCCAAATTTATATCCCCGATCATTATTAACAATAGGCGTTGGAATGGTTTTTTTAAAAAGTTTATGTTTTACCTTTTTTTAGACCTCTTTTATGTTTAGAACTCCTTTGTTTATAGTTTAAAATTTGAGTTTTTAAAAGAAAATTAGATGCGCTTTTGTTTTCTCATGCCGAAGAAATTTTATTGTGAGAAAAGAAATTACACCTAATATAGATAAAGGCTTTACAACAGAGAAATATCAAGCAACAAGGATAGAGCAAACTAGGAGGCTTGAATGACGTACATCCCATATTTTTTGTACTTGTAAAACTGGACCTGCTAGCATCCAAACAAATTTCTGGACTAATGGTTCTTCTTGAGGTACTCATATTCCTCTTATTTTTACTGCTTTTTCCCAATACCTTGTTGTTTTTGGCACCTGCTGGAGCATTTTTAGCCCTTTTGCAGCTTGATCACATCTTCAGAGACGCATCGCATCTGAATTTGTCTAAATCTGCTCTGCAGGAGACCACCAGTAAATCCACGCACCTTCACTCACTCAGTTTGTGTCACACCCAGATGGAGGAGGGTGGTCTGAATGCAGAGCTGTACACAAAGCTATTAACAGGTCTGCTATCTCTGCTGTGTGATAGTCAATGAGCCACTAAGAAGTTTTCTGATAATAAGTGCTAATTAAACGTATTTAGAGAAAAAATGCTGTACTAAGTCACTAGATTAATATCTGGGATGTTTGCTGCATCTCACTGTTCTGCGAGGGCAGAAACTGCTTATATATAAGAGTCCTTGGACTTGCTCGTGGATAACTATAACCTCCATTTTTAAGAAATTAACCTCAATACAGCTTTTTTTTTTCCCCCAATGGCCTTCTTGGAAAGATGACCACCTCATCATTCCATTCACTTCATCTTATTGCTGAACTGGCTTCATTTTTCAACTGGTATTCATAAAAATTACTTAACCTTAAAAAACAGAAAAGAAAAGAAAAACTCTTTGACAGTGCCAGAGTTCATTTATGTCTAAGTCTTTTATAGCTACAATCTAGCTTTTACAGAACAAGCCCCTTGAAGGCCTTCAGAGGTTAAATATCTGTATTTAGATCCTTATCTTCTTATTACACAATATCCCTGATCCCTTGCACTTTGAGAACTGGTTATGATTTGTCCTCATGTAAGATCCTTGGCACCTTATTCATTTTTGCCTAATGTAGTTTTCTTCATTGTTCTGACTACACATTTTCCGCTTCTTAATATAACTCAGACATCCATCCATACAGAGTGAATTTGACAATTCTCATCTAAGATTTTATCTTTTTTTTTTCCTCTGGAGAAATATCAGATTGAGTTGGACTTTCTTACCTGATAATGATGTGCAATGAATCAGCCAAGTGAAAAGTCCCTTACCTCATCTCTTCTGACTGTCCTGGTTGGCCTCAAGGCTAAGAGGGAAGACTGGGAAACAACATGAGCCCAGGAAGAAACCCCTGTGTGAGAGCAAGGCACCATTAGAGCTGTATGTATTGGAAGCCGAGTATTGGAAGCAGATGTGTAAGGAAGCAGATGTGTAATAAGCAGACACCAAGTAACGGTCTAGGACCAACTGAAACTACAGGTTGATTTATTCATAGTAATGGTGGGAAGAGACTACAAAGTACCTTTTGGGGACAGACAGCCAATGGATAACCTGCTTTATCTGGTAGCAGATACATCAACATACTCTACACAGGTAAACTAGTCTGGGTTTATTTAGTAGGCTATCTGTGTACTAAAAGGTACACAGGGTATGGATGTGAGCTGGGATATGTGCAAAAGATTTGATTTTTAATAAGATAATGGACTGGCTAGAAAATCATAGGTATCTGAGGTGCATTGACTCTTCACTCTTCTCATTAGAGAAGCTGTGGCCATGATGAAAAAAGGCCAGTGCCTCAAAAGGATTTCTCTATGGTGCACAACAGACAATGAACATTTGTTGTTCTCTTACAAATCCCATCCCTTTCTCTCCTTACCCTCACTGTTCTCAGTCAGTCATGTTAACTTTGCCCAGGGCTTTTCTGGATATATATATCTGAGCCACTTCAAGGATGGTTTTGCATATGTCTCTTTGCAAGAACTTTGATAAATATAATCTCATTTTACTCCATTTCCCAAGCCTAACATACCTCTTCTTGGAACCAGTTTGAGTACGAGTCTGACACCACTTCAAAATGCCACTGGTAGAATCTATTTTCTGGTACGTATGTCAATTCGGAAATATTCCTAGTACAAAAGAGATTACTCTTGACTTGGATTTTCTAAGCTGTACTGTGCAACAAACAACATAAACGAACCACAGCTTTCAACAGAAATAAAGCATTGACCCAAAAAACCAATAACTATTTGTGGTAAAGAAATGCAGACATTTTTGTAACACAGGGAAAACCAGCTTATTTGTCTCACCTATTTCTTTCTGTAGATTTTACATTAAATGTAAAAGGACTGTAAATCAAAATTTTAATCAATGCTATTGGTTCAGTGTGAAATGTTAACTACTTACTGACACAATGATTATTGCAGAAATTGCGTTTTTTTTATTTCACACTTGCATGGAGTGGCATTTCTCTTTGAATAAGAAAATTACACATCTTGGAAATGTTATGTTACCTTTATAAAATCTTTTAATAAAAAGTAAAAATATTTTCTCCTAGAAAACTCCACAGTTGAGGTCTAAAACATTCTGTCGGATAAAAGAACTCCTATTGAAAAGGGGAGGAAGTAGAACAGTAAGTGTATTGTTTAAAGACAGCCCTGTAAAACTCTTTTCTCAACATATATTACCCTGAAAATAAATACCATTCATTAAGATCGTTGTTTTAGTATGGAACATTGTTTATGAATACATTATAAATTCACATATAAGAATATTATATATCCATAAGCTGTTAATATTCATCAACCTGTGTAAAATGCATGAACCAATCTTAGGCCAGCTATTGACAGCTAAAAATTCCCTGTGTTCATGACACTCATTTTAGGTGTACTCTATTACCATGCAGGCAGACAGATATTGTTAACAGTTTCTTTTAGCTAAAAAAATACACTATGGAGGATTCAAGCTGTCATGCTGCCAAACGAGACATTAATGTCATCAAGAATCAGTGTGTTGGAGGAAGGGGAATGCTGGTTTCAACCACACCTGCTTTTTAAAGAAGCAGCCTTGAACCTGCTGAACAGCTAACAGGTTTCACCAAGACCTGTACCCACTTACATCAACAAGTGTTTAAAGGTCTGAGGGGTGAAATTCAGAGCTTATTGAAATTAATGGCTGAACTGCATTTGAAGCTAAGAGAGCAAGAATTCTGCTTGGTCTTTTCTTCTCCATTCTGCAAAAGCCTGCATGAACTCCTACCCTGCTGCAGTCACATTGGATTCACTGGGACACTGAAGAATCCCATTGTTCCAACAGCATTTTATAAAACAAGATGTAAATTGGTAGTTTTCAGTTACAAGGAAATGTGTTGAGGAGGGAATGTCTAAGATATGCAGGACCACATGCACATACTGCATAGAGGTTTGAGCGTGATTTTTGAATTAGAGGTGATGCTCTCATGATGAACTCATGCTGCAGTTGAAAGATACAAGAGTGGCACATGTCACAGCCCTCCCACTTCCTGCCTGTCTGATTGATCTGCAGCCATCCTGATGACTGCCACTTTCTTGGTTAATGATACACCAAGTTTGCCCCAGGAAAGTAAAATCCCATTTCAGAGCTCCTCCCTTTGCCACACCAGCAGGTGTACAAGTCTGGTCTAAGCCATGGCTGTAGAGAAGCTTTGAAAATGCAGTGTGGGTACCAAAGTAATATCATAAGTCTTGAAAGCATCTGATCTTACTTCATCTAGTGAATATCAGAAGTTATTCCATTATGATCAAATATTTTTGCTTTTTTTAATATCACTTTAAAGTAATCACCTTGATGGAACTCCTAGAAACTAATTAATTAGTGCTATTTTAAATGTTTGTCATTACCAACAAAAATTTAAAAATTAAGCTTTGTGCTTTCCTGATTAAAATACTATAGCTGAATAATAAAATAGAAAATAGATAAACAGAGTGGCAGTCACACTTCGAAGTTTTAAAAGAACAGAAGTAAACTAAAACCTAATTCTCCTCCAAGCACATTAGTGAAAAAGGCAAAATCTAAAGACAACTATTAAAAAAACCTGATGTGTCTTTTGATAGAAAGAAAATGCTTAACAGTCAGCTAACAGGAAGAACTGTGCTCACCAATGTAACAGAGAGGCATTTCAGAATCCTGGGGAATGTCCTTCAGACAGAGGCCCATTCTGTTAAGCAGAAGAAAAGTCTTGTTGTGAAGATGGCCCTCTGAGAAGACTCTGCTACAGGCACTTCCAAAATCATGTTTTGGTTGTGGAAGGATTAGAAAGAGCATTGTAAGCATCATAATGGATAAAAGTATACAAATGTAGCCTGGAGGAGGAAATTAGCTGTTTCCATAGAAGATTTTGGAGGAAAAGTTTCATTTTCGTAACTGAAGGTTTGAAGAAGTGCACGGGTTCCAGTTTACATTTTTATATTAATACTTTGAATGTTTTCTTTCTTAACAGTATCAGTTATGGAGTTACTTTTTAACCAGAGAAACTCAATAGTTTTATCATGTTCCATTTGATACTTTCTTTCTCCTTAAGAGACTTAGTGGTTTTTGGAGTTCCCCAACAAAACTACCATTTTATCCATTTTTGTCATTACAATTCCTGCCTGAGTAAAACACAAAATGTCAGAGGAAAGCAAGGGAAACTGTGTTTTATCTCAGTCGCAGATGACCAGTGCCAGTATTTTCAGATATTTGAGGCCATTTGGAAAAAAAGAGTAGCATTTCCAAACCCAGCAGAATCTTACTCCTGACTTCACTTGTAAATGATGATTTAGGAAGATGTCTGTACAGTTGGGTGCATACAAACCTGAACTTCTCTTCTTGTGCTCCAAGCTGTCTGAATGGAAGCCGGCTCCAGGCTGGCAGACATGTAGCTGGCTTTGCTCTGCACTGTGTTTGACGTAACATGCCCTGTCTTCCAGCATATGGAGGTGGCCCTCATCAGCTCCCCAGCCGGGCATGTTACTTTGCACACAGTGCCTTGCTGACTCAGACACAGATTTCTAGACTAGAGTAGTTTTGCCTTTGAGGCTCCTCTCTATTAACAAACTGGCTAGCTAAGTGTGAAATATTTGGAGAGGCCAGCTTTGTGTATTTTAGTCTGCTTATCCTTATCTTCTTAGAAAATCTGTCATGATGCAACTGTAACTCATGTTCTGTATCATGATTTGCTATGCATACAGCTTTGGCACCATGTTTGCTTGTCCAAACTATTAGCATAACTTCAGATCCTGAAGTCTGAAGTGACACAGCAGACAAAGGAAGGACTGTAGAGACCCCAGTATTCTTCCACTAAAACAAGACACCAAACTGCTTGGGCAGGCACTTCACACACCCTTCTGCCTTGCAGAGCGATCAGAATGCAACTAAGTGCTTTGTGCCTTCTCCACAGCTGCGGCAACAGCCAAGCATGCTTGCACATTTCACAGGACAATGGAGAACTCTTAAGGGATGAGTAGTTACTGGTTCTGTTGGAGCATTTTCTCTTAACAGCTTCTCATTTCAAGCTATGAGTAATAGGAAACAATGTGTTCTTAATGATTGTTTACAGGACCCTTAATTCACTTCCCTGCTGATCTCACCACCACGAGGTCATTTACCTTCAGGTCACATTATAAGGCTCACCAATTTGGTTTATTTGGAATTTTACCAATGGGAGATAGTGGGGTGCAAGACCTGGGTATTTGTTCCAGTTCTTTAGGGTGAGATACTGCCCACATAAAAATCTATCGTAATACTGGAAGTTACTGACACAGACCACAGCAATACCACTTTACTTTCTAAGCTGGTTAACAGACGACACATTTACCCGTTTTCTACCATTACCTGCTGTGGACTAAGGTAAGCTTCTTTCCTCATCTTTGGGAAAAACATATTAAACCAAAGTAGTTCAGAAATGTCTCTGCTAAATGAAATAGTGAGTGCATGACAAAAAGGAGGTTTTTTTATTAATTTCTACATAAAATCATAAAAAGTCAAAGAAGAATGCCAAAAATTCTTGAAATCCTCCAGAAATAATTTTCTCATGCATCGGTTCTGACAAAAATTTGCAAAAATCTGTTGGATCATTGACACTGATTTGTAATCCAATACTTTTATGTCAGAAACCTATGTGTCTATACACATACGAAATCCTGATCTATTTTTGGAATTAATGATGCCACTATACTATATTTAGCAATCAGTAGATATTTTCAAGAATAATAAATACAGTCTGAAGTCACTAAGAGGGCCTATCTCTCATTAGAAGTCCTACTGGCTGTAGAGGTAAAGTAGATTACTCTATCAAAATAAAATACAAAGAAATTTTCTACTTTCTCCTTGCAGTTTTTCCTTATGGAGTCTCATTATTTTAATAATTAAGCACTTTTCATGGCAGCAAACTAGCAACACCTTTATTTTTATGTTTCATGGAGAGTAATAAATATTTCCTTCATGTAGCCACATGAAGCCCTTCTTTCACAAGAAATATTGTTTACCTTTCTCATAATGACACAGTAAGGGCCAGCCTTTCCCAGAATGGCATCTTTAATAAAGTGCATGCGATACAGACAAACAGCCAGGGAATGCTGCACAGTTTGAATTGAAATACATGACTGTCATGGAGTGAGGCCATTGCGCTCCAGCCTTTTCCTGTTAAGCATAATTGCTTTTCATAAAGGTTCTGTGGAAAAAGTAAGCCAACCTCTCCAAAAAACCTCTGCATGACATATTTCTTGTAACCTTTCAGTCTCTCTGTGTGTAATTTATAGCTGTCACAGAGAAACACTATTTTTAGGGTATTGTGGTAGTGCGATTGGTACTGGCTTTCTCGTTCATTGTCCCATTCTCTAGGGCTCCTGATTCATAGCGGTCTTCAGAAGTTCATGTTTTATATATATATTAGAGGCCAGAACAGTGTTTGATCCTTTCCTGTATCATATTCCAAAAGAGGCCTGGTAAGTTGCCACCAGTCTCTAAAAGGTCACTGCTATGGCCAGCGCACGTACAGATATAATGTGGTTGTAAGAAGCTGTGAAGGTAAAAACACTTAGTAAACTTGCTTAGGAAGTAAGAACCAACTCAGGCTCTGAGAGTTTTCTTGATTCATGTATTATGAGCCATCTACTATGAATATGCATGAGGTTACCTCTTTTGAACTTCCATGAAACAAATTCTCATAAATAAACAAGGAATGCACAGTACCAACTGACAGAGTCACTTAGACTAGATGTATTGTGCTAATGGAGTGAAAAGAATAAAAATTTTCAAGGGCTTCAGACCTCAATTTTAATAAATTTCATGGAAATCGGATCAAGCCCTAATTGCTAATTCATCTGAAATTATTAAAAAGAGATTTCAATTACATACTACCATTGAATTTTGATGTACCAAATTAAATTAGGACACTAGATTGTATCTTTTTCTTAAATCCAGACCTATTTAAAAGCCCTTTCTGTAAATTCTGAAAAGGAACTTTGTGTTCAGTTATGTTGTAAAAATCCAGCATTAGTAAGAAATAGTAGGTTAAATCTCTTACTGAAGATTTTTAATGACATTTCAGTGTTCCTCTTATAATTACTCTTCATCTAAGATATCCCATAATGATGTTGGACATTCTTGGTTCAGGCTCACTGGCTTGCTTCATTAGCATGTCATTCCCATTCCACATCATAAGATTTAATTGTAATGCCGAATATGCACAGCTCTCTACAGAAGTCTAATCAAAGTGGATTCACTTGTATTATTAATATCAAAAATCAGTCCACTTGCTATTTTTATAAATAAAAGAATCCAGATACATAAATCAGCTGTCATTTATTAGCATGTTACTGGCATATCTGCCAGACATATGAGCAGCCCTATCACAGTTCCTTAGGATTATTTTCATCAAGATTAAAACCTTTCTACATTAAATATACATACTAATTCCTCCATAAAGTAATCAGATTACAGTGCAGGTGACATTGTGTGCTGGAATTCAAATGATTTGCAGTAATGAGCTGGAAAGGTGTACTTGGAGACAGAGTGAGGAAAAAAGAGAGAAAAAGCTTTGGTTTTAAAATTGTTATATCCCTGGTTTATTGTTATTTTTACCTCTTTTTTCTTTCTTGAGAGATAACAGGTCTCACGGTTGTCAGCAGGTACTTGGCAAATGCAGGTGGCAACAGAATGTTCAGGTGCTAGTTTTAAAGGGCAAATATTCTGCTACTTCTCAGGCGAGCACAGCAAGGCATAGGTGGGGCATGGAAGCCATTTCTCCATTCTTTTAATGTCCACATCTACATGTGCAGATATATCCACCTGCTCGGCTTTGTTTCAGCCACCCTCCTTCTCTTGTTTCACATTTATGACAATTTTTATTTGTTTCTGAAGCCTGTGTTCTGCAGAAGTTCTAAACCATGTTTTTTGTCAGTGTCCAGAGAGCACCGAAAAGCATCACTGAACATCCTCCCCTATGCCTCTCCCACTCCTGCCCATGGCCCAGTACCCCAGCTCAGCTCAGCCTGGGGCCATTGTTCCCTGCCCAAGAGATGCTGTGGGTAATCCCATCCCATTCCCTGCTATTCATGAATTGCTATTTGGCCTCCTTGACAGACTTGAGACCTGGCTTGTCACCTTGCCATTGCCAGATTGCTGAGCCCTCACCATGCCTGCCTCTGCTTGCCCTGCCCTGATGCTGAGAGATGGCATCCCATTGCAGCAGTCACTGGTGTCACTGACATGGTTTCTGTGTTGGAGTCCTCGCTGGCTCCTGGCTCCCCAGTATCTGCAGAGCAGCCCTGTTCCTGCTGATCCCCAGCCCTCTGGTTTCACACACACCCTCAGTCCTGGCTGCCTGCACAGCTTCACCCCAGTCACAGCAGCACAGAAACACTCCTAGGACTGTCTGGTCACATCTAATGATTAAGCTGTTGTTGCTCTTGTGAAACTTCTTGGGGTCAGAAGGTACAACCGCCTCTCCAAATCTCTTCCATAAGTCAACGCAGAATTTGGAAACCATCTCCTACACTCTTTGTAGGATGCAGCTCTCCACTCCCAGTGTGGAGGAGTGGTGCATTAAATCTACGTAAAAGAGAACAGTGACCAATGAAGATTTTACATAGATTCAGGATTTATGCTTTCAAGATGCGCTGCGCCTGAAATTGAATTTTCTATTGCAAATAGGATATGATTATTAAAGTTGATACTGAAATATTGATAGGCATTGCAGTCTGCTAAAAATGCATTTAAAGAGTGTTTTTAAATACATAATCTCTTAAAAATTGATGATGACAATTAGATAAATAATAGAAATGTTTCCTATGTAAGGGAGCATTTTGATGCTGCAGGCTAACTAAAAAAGACATGGCTGAATGGGCCTAAGCAAGAACTGCCATAATTTTCTTCTCAGACTGAAAATGGATAGTCCGGGTGTGTTGGGTTTTTTTTGTACAAGACTTTCACAGAGAATCTTTATTTAGAGTCTATATTTATTCATAGTTTTGTGTGCATGAAAAAAGAAGATATTTGTAATGTTTGCAGTATTTACCCTGCAACCGACCTAAAACGTACTGAGTTAGTACAGATTGCATAATCTGCTCACATAATTCTTCCCACATTTTTACCAGAAAAATGTAATCTCAAGATGGGAATTTGATTTTACCAAAATTGTGTGCGAAAATCAGCAGAATGGTAAAATAAAGCACTGTATCATTCCAAATCATGTTAACATCACCTTACACCTTCTATGATTACAGAATGTTGGGCATGTGTGGCGTAATTAGAGTATTTGCTTTTGCACCACAAGTCATATAACTGAGCTGTAATAGGTTTTCAATCATCTTTTTTTTTTTTTACTAGTTAGAGACATAAACTAGGAATAACCTGTAGTCTACTAAATTTAAACATCAGTCACCTTTATTTGACAAGGAAAGAGCAGAGCACTAAATGAATCAGCTGTCCACAGCTTATCCTAGTTCACATCTTATCCATGAAACAGTTACATATTGGAGTGGTAAACTGAAACATGCCTATGAATATTGCTCTTACAGCTGCTTTATGCCAGCTTTTGATTAACTGTAGAATGTTTATAGTGCTTCAGTGTAAATATCTGACACACACATGCACACACACACACATATATATGCTTACAAGATGTATTGTAATGGTAACGAATTAATTTCACTAAGAAAGTCCTCATGTAACTACAGCAAAAATACTTGATGGATTTGTGGTCTAGGTACTTAATACTTAGAGACTTCTTTTGTTATGGATATTTCTCAGATAATATCCTCTTTGTATTTTTTGGGAAGTCACAAACTTGTTTTGCTTATTTTCCAAACTGGCTAAGCACAAATCAGCTCCAATGTGAAACCTGAATTTAGCTCAGTGCTCGGTCCAAGGCAATAATGCATGTGGAAGGTCTTGACTTCATGCAGATACACCTGCACCACTTTTAGCTGAACCACAGAAGCATTATCAAAAGATACTAGATGCTTGTGTTTAGATGGCAAAATCACACACTAAATAACTGCTTTGGGATAAGCTAGTCTTGATTCACATAGCTATTCAGTGCCGTTGGAAATTCCACAAAGTATCCGAAACATACACTTAGGACTAGAAGAGAGTCTATGTTCAGATGAATTATTGGGCATATTTTTTGAGACTACTAAGTAGGATTTGTGTGAATTATTGATCATTCAATAATGATCTATACAGATGCATACAGATGCATAAAGTTATGAAATAAACTTTTTTTAAAAAAGTACACATATGAATACAAAGGAAGATTCCATTCTGACTGGAATTGTAGAACCAGAGATCACTACCAGTAATTTTTTTTCTTCTTTCTTTGAATAGTCTAACTTGCTCTTTTCTTTGCAGATAAGGTTAACACAAATGTTTCCTATCTCACAACAAATCCCTTCTCTTCCAGATATGCTATTAAGCATGCAGAAAGAGGTGGGGGTAAAATTACATGATCTTCTTAGGTAGGAAGAGACAGTGTAATTTTTTTTTTTTTTCTTCTTTCAGGTACAAGTTCTTATCTTCTTGTTATCCCTATAACAGTAGTTGGTGGGGGGGGGTTTTAATGGTGGTAAATCATTAAGGAATAGAGTGAAATTACTTTTGGTATGATGTAATAGGATGATTGCAGTATTTCCCCCAGACTTTCAGATGGGTGTGAGGCTTGTCTAATTTTTGGAATTATTTTCGATGGGCAAAATATTGTGATAATGGAAATTACCTGTAAATTAGATGAGTTTTCTTTTTCTCCTCTTTAATTTTGGCTGATGAATAAGAAATCACTTGAACACAACTATTCATGTCACCATATCAGTATGATGATTTCAGTGAAGTGATCAATGATATGAAACTTTGGTGTAGTGATAGGTACACATGCTTGAGACAAGAATTACTCTCTGGATTCAGTGGGTGGTTGTCTTTCAGCACTAGATGTTTTGGGTTCAAAAATATTACAAAAACAATACTGGGACTTACGCAAAGAAACTTTAGATGGAATCTCAGCTGACATAAGATGGTACAACATCATGAACATCTGTGGACACACCTTGGTTCATTTCCTCAAACACGATATCTTAATTTCTCTTTTCTGGTTTTTTTTTTTTGGCCAGAACATACCAATTTTAATGCTTCTGAGCTTATAAAAAGTGACCATTAGTATTACTACAGTTCATAGGAGGTCTAGCTATATAAGGTAGAGCTACTTGGAATTCCTCAGTACTCCACAACGGTTCAAAGTCAAATATACCAAACATGCCAAATATGGTGGAATTCAAAAAAACCATAATCCTGTTCAAGGGCAAGGTTATCAAGGGACATGGAGTATAAACTGGTGAGCAGCGAGGACTGAAGCCCTGACGTGACAGCACTGCACTCCCTGCCTGAGGAAGGAGTAGCAGCACAGCCAGCTGATGCATCAGCAGTGTAACCAATGTCCAGGTTTCAAGGCCCCAGGAAAAAGGGAGTTTTAAGGCATTACTGGAGTGCACTAATGAGACAAAATTAAGACCTGTTAATGTTTTGTATACGTCTACGGTTATAGTTCCACGCAGAGTAGCTACTTCCATGAAACCGGCAAAACAGTTAGCTGCAAGGGCCAGACAAATAATTCTCTACCACAGGAATATTGCTTCCCTTTGAGATGATGAAATATGTGACTTGTGTGTCAGCATGCCTTGTGATGTGCTCAGCATGCCCAGTGTGCCAACATACAGAACTTTCACAAAGCAGCCAAAACATTTTCTCTCTTTGTTCTTTTCCTGAATCCCTTTGTGCTAAGTCTCCGTGACTTTGTTTCATTGTAGAACAGGGAAATTAAATCTGTTACACTATGCTCATTACTCACCTCTCAAATCCATTCCAGTCAAACAAATTTTCCTTTCTTTCCTTTTTATTTATTGCTAATTGAGTCAAAAATATATACAGATGATTGTGAAATAACTACAAGATGCTTTCAGTGACATGCTCAATAAAACAGAGCTGAAATTCACCCCAGTGTTCTGCTTTGGGCTATAGACAGCACAGAGCAAAACAAATAGTACACTGTCAAAACAAACTAGAAAATCTTGCTATTCGGTTAGTTTTATGGATGGTGTGTTGGCCAAAAAAATATGCAAATTCCCCTCAGAAATGAGGGTTACCCCCAAGTCTTAGGATTTTTTCTAAGTCCATTTGGACCTTCTCCAGCCAAAATAAAAATGTTCTGATGCAGTTTCAGACTGGAAAGCCTATTGAGAACTCATTATCTTCAAATAGGATTACACTCAGTTAATATGAGAACATGTACATTACAATATCTCATAAAATCAAAAGTTCCAATTTGCTCACTACATGTAAATCCAATTCAAAATATTTCCATAACATATATCCGCTGGATGTTACACTATTTGTATGTCACTCTAGAATGGATTAACTCCATGACAGGCTAGTCTCAGTTTTTCTGCATTTGGTGTTTTTAAACAGTTTATATTTGTTATCATATCAAAGACAGGCTTGCAGTTTTCAAAAGGAAGAAGAGAACACAGCGCCCAAGGCTCTTCCAGCATTACATTTCTTATTCCATTTTATCTTTCTTGGTTTTGACTAATGTCAGTAACAGCTACTGGTAATAAACTGCTTGTTACAGCTTGCTCTTGCCTTCAAGCACTGGCTTTGATACATTGTCAGCCAATTGGAAGCATTTCCTGATTACATTTCCAAATTGCTTGTTTATTGATTGAAAGTTAATAAAGCAAAAGACAACTTTTCAGCTTAAATTAAATGAAAGGTTCCTTTGATGTTCAAATTATCCAATCAACCAACGTGCAATGAAATGTAAGCATTTGAAAGTTTTATCTGGAAAGCAAAATGTACTAGATAATGGTTTCTGGCACAGCCGCTGTATCTAACAGCTAATGAAAAACACCCATAACTTTAGATTTCATTTATTTTCTGTTGAAAAGTAAACGGCACTGAATTTTGTTATTTTTAAATAGCTGAAAACATGAAAGGGCAGATTTTGTATATCTTTTTGACAAACTATAATTCCTACTGCAAGCATATTTGGTTAGCTGCAATAAACAAAGTAATATACGTTAACATTTCCTCAGAGTCTGGCCTTTGCTTGTGAATCTATTTGCTTCTGGTTCTGTGTTAAAACTGCTGTGCTCTGTCAGCTATTACCATCCCATGCAAGAGGATGCTCTGACCTATCTCGAGTATTTAGATGTACAAGAGATGTCTCCAAAAACTACCATAGGTCTCATCATCACACTGCTTCTTCAAGAGCTTTTACTCACATAGTGAAATTTATTTAAACCATCTAGAATTAACATCACTATGTTTTTCAGAAAGTCAGCCACTTCTAAAAATTTTTCAGGCAATGATTTTCTGTGCAGTTTAAACTGAGGAAACTGGAGTGGCTACAGTATGTGGTACATACAGTAAGAACAAAATAACAAGAGCAAATCCTAGCCAGTAAGAATGACACTGAAAGAGGTAAAACCACATTATAGCTCAGACCTCATCAGGAGATTCAGGTGTTTTATGGCAGAATGATCTTGAAATGGGCACTTTCCACAAAAAAAAAAAAAAATTATGCTAAAAAGGAACATATATTTCTATGCTTCATCCTACAATCCTGTAAGTGAATTTGGGTATTTTAAGCTGAGACCTGTATTTGTAGACCATGCTGTAGTGATTGTATACCACACCACTAGGAACAAATGCATTTTTTAGCTGCAAAAAAGCAATAAATGTGATACGCACCCTGTCAAATGATAAATAACCCCTTTCTATTTTGTTGTAGTAGTAGTTGTTGTTGTTTAGAAGTTTGTTATTGCATTGCAATTGCAATAGCTTTGCAGTAATAAATGCAAGTGTAAATGTACTGATGCATGAGGTCTCTACATGTCAGAATTAAAATCTTTCTGTTCCTTGAAATGAAAAGCCTAATTGAAATAGATTTGTAAAGGCTGGAACTCATTCTGCCAAAGACAGCAAAGACAGCATAATGTTTCTTAGTCCTTTTGACAGAACCCCACATAACATCTCTGAAGAGCTTAATGTCAAAAAAGCTCATAAGCACAGTCACAACCAAACAAATTTTTGATGTGATGATGATCTGATCATCAGGAAAGAAAGAGAAATATGGATTTTATTGTATTAAGGTGGCTAGTAAAGGCATTGCTTTTGTCGTGGAAGACCAGCTTCATTAGTTCTGTTGTTTGTTGCATTTTCTTTTTCTATTTCTCTGTAGATAGAGAGATATACACTTAGAATAGTCAGTGTAAAGCAGAAATTGATTTATGTTAGACTCCACTGCTGTGAATGCCAAACAAAATGGCAGTGGTCCAGATTCAAGATTTATCCATTTTAAAATCTTTTTTGAAATGTGAATGACATGAAATTCAAGGAAGACAGGCAAACTAGCACTGAAGTGGCAGCAGAGAATTAAAAGTCACAAGCATTGACTCCTTGCAGACACCATTGGAGAAGATGGTGGTACCCACTAACATTTGGATGACTCTTATTCTGCTCATGTGCCCACACTTCCTAAGCCTCTGCTGATTTCATCAGAGAGCCTTTCTGTACCTCAGCCTTTATGACTCCTTTTCTACCATGAGCAAACATCAGGCTCAACAAGCCACAGCCTGCACAGCAATTGCATCTGGCAGTTCCCATGAATATAACATCTCTTGGACATGTGAGTTGCTGCAGATACGCAGTAAATTTCTTCATATGGGGATCAACATCTACAGCCGGAAAACTAAACCGA
Source organism: Falcunculus frontatus (assembly GCA_013398115.1). NCBI lineage: Eukaryota > Metazoa > Chordata > Aves > Passeriformes > Falcunculus > Falcunculus frontatus. The sequence continues at coordinate 649,392 of VZRV01001162.1, forward strand.
CAGGTGCAACTCTGAAAATACTGGGATAATTTTTGGCTTGTTTCTCCACAACAGAAAAGAGGTGGAAAAGTGGTAGTGGTAGTCCCAAATAAAAAGAAATAGCCCTGGCGATTTCTTTTTATTTAATACTTTCTCCTAATATACGGGAATTTATTTGCAGTCAGTTCATGAGGCTTTGTAGCTTGTATTTTCCAGATTATTCTTCCAAGAAAAGATAGAATAGAACATGAAAAATTACCTTCATGAGTGCAAATTAATATACGTGTAGTACAACGTCTGAAGCATAGGTCTTAAGAAAAAGGGGCAAATACCACAAGATTTGGGATTAACTAAGAAAATTGAAAGCACTGCAAGCAGCAGGACATTTTTTGTGGATTTCCCTTAGAAATATTTTTTTTTTTTGTGGCTTGAGTCCTTCAGATGATGCAATATTGAAATCTGCCCAGTGGGAGCTGTAGAAAAACATTCTGAGACTGATAATCTCATTTGGAAAACTAAGCTTGATTAAGGGGGTTGTTCCTTTCTTAATAACTTGGGATTTCCATTAATTTCTCCTCTTGTTGGAAGCAAAATGTATCAGAAGAGAACCTTAGAACCAAAATTACTAATTATTTAAATTAGAATGAAGTAGAAGTTTCAGGTTTTGCTTGTGGTTTTACCCTATTTTAGACAAGGGGCAGAGCCCCTTCATCCAGGATCTCCTTTTCATGTTGAAAGATCTATTGACTGATATGAATGAGTGCTTTTTAGTTATCCGAATCCTGTGCATCCATACAATTTTTTATTTAAAAAGGTAAATAACTTTCTATATGTTTGGCTAACAAATACTTTTATTATTAATAATTTCGCAGTGGCAGCTATCTAATTAATGAAGAAATGTAGGTATTTCTACTCGAAACTGTAGTTATATTTTGCACACGACTTTCCCCTTATAGCACATTTTGCACTGTCCAGTCTCCACCTGTTTGGTACAAGAACGGAACCAAAACCATGAGTGCAGGTCCTTAAGCACTTTCTAAATTCACTAAGCTAGCACAGCACTTTAAGAGTGCGGTTTTTTTAATGACATAAGAGTGCAGGAAAATGTTATATAATATTCACATATTTCCTTATTCTGGTCCTCTGAGTTTTAAAAGCCATACATTTCTTCAGGATCTTTGAATTTCACGTGTGCAATTTGATACTTAAAGCTCTAAATAATTTTGAGGAGATATCATATTTTAAAGAATAAACTATTTACATGTTGCAATTTAACCTTAATCTTAAACAGTATTCCAGCAAATAATTTCTCTCTGAACCATAGATCAATGATATATTAGATTTAACAGTGCAGTCAGATTTAATTCTTCAACAAACAAAATACCAGAGGCCATCTGAAACGCAGGCCATTAATTGGATGCCGATTTTGTTTAATTTTAGTGAGACTAAACTGCTAAGTACTGACAGAAGACAGAAACTACTATATGCAACATTAACCTTTTTTCCTGCCACACAGATGTGCCTTGGGGTAACCACTTTAAGGTATTAGGATGTTGTCATTAGAAAGTCGCAGGGGCAAAGTCCAACGCACTTGGTGCGCACAAAGCCACAGGCTTGTCCTTTTATTTGATCTCTAGTGTCTGGAAATCTCACATCACTCAAAGAGTTAACCTGCTTAGACACATTTGGGAATTTTAACCACAAGGGACTTTTGTTTGCATATAGGCAATTCTTTTAAAAACTGATGTCTATGAAAAGGCTTCAGTCATGCTGACTTCAAACCGTGCAACACTATAACCCACATATCACTCACTCCAGCTCCTCCTCCTTGCTGTGTAAATGGGAGTGTAAGCAATGTTTTTATTTAAAGACTGGGCTTCATGTGTGCTTCTGTACTACGTAGCTATTTAACCACTATGCAGTACCAGGCAAAGGTATTTCTCTTGTCTAATTTGTCACATAATCACCACGGAAGACTGAATCCTTCAGAGAGCAGAAGGAGTCTCAGACATCTAATAAATTTACTCTTTTCATGGAGAAAATATTTCACAACGAAATAATAAAATGGGATTTCAGTTAGGAAAAAATGAGATAAACTAGTGTAGCAAATAAGTAAAGATTATACACATAGGCAACCCACTGATCAAATATTTCTTAGGGCTATCGAGGATCTATCAAGGATACCGAGCCAGTTAGATAAAGAAATTACTGAAGAGTGATTTACTGAGTTGTTTAAGAGTCATGTTAGAAAGATTAGTTTGCTCACAGCAATGTGCTAGCTCTGTTTTATTTAATGATCAGCTGTGATAGAATATCGCATAAATGAGCTTCAGTTGTTTATTTAACTATTGGCTATGCTTACCCCTACCCTGTCAAACCAAAAATATTAATCATGTTATCAAAACCTTAGCTTCACGAATACTTCCTCAACTCAGGATCAGCATTAAAGCATAGCTATACAGTAAAAAAAAACACCAGCATGTTTCAGGACATTTCTATTTGGATAGCAAACTTCTGTTTGGACACTTGAATCATTGGACAACTGGCTAGAATGGATCTGAAGGGGTTGACCATATTTTGAGTCCCAGGAATCAAGAAAAAAGAATAATTATGATGTTGATTGGTTTGTTTTGTTGAGCAGACAAGAGGACCGTGTTTTTCGGAGAATAATCCGCAGCTGGTAGCTCCCAATGTTGACACTGTCCCCACTCTGCAGATGACTCATCCCCTGAGCCCTGCAAATTCAGAGCTGCAAGGAATGCCACTCTCAAGAACCAGCATTTTCCTCCTCAGCGCTTCCCCACCTGAAGTCAATGCCACCTTTCTCTTTGATGCTAGAGACAGGGAGGAGCCTTTGGCCCTGATTAGCTTCTACGAGTTCAGAATTCTGAGATGTATCAATTTTTTCCCCATCATTACTTGCCCTTAATTCTTCTCTTCACTTCCGTGTTTCAGTGTGCAAAAAGACAGTTGGGAATTTTTATTTGTGTCTATTTTTAAATGGACATAAGAGGTTATTTTTTTCTCTTTCTGCTTCAAAACCTTAACATTTTTCTTATTTATTTATTTTTTGGTTTTAAATTCACACTCTTTTCCTGAAGTAAGGAAGTCTAAAACCATAAATTTGGGGTTTCAGTCTTTTTATTCTTTCACAGCTTAAGTTGAGATCTAAACTTATTTGAGACCCAGTTAAAAAACTTTTGACAAGACATACATTTAAAAAAAAAAGGAAGAGAGAAAATGAATTTTCCTGTCTGCAAATGTAACTCATAACTAAGAAGTAATTATTAGCACGTTTGTTTCCCACAGAGCTCTCGAGTGAAAATCACTCAGTTGCCCAAGACTTTTAACAGTTTCTGGTAAGATTAGCTAAATTCTGAATACATGCCGTTGTGCACTTCATGATATGTGCATCTGGATTTTTAGGGCTTATAGGTGAGGAATGTATTAACTCCAACTTAGGAGCCATTTTTCTTCTAGTTTGCTTTCTTTTGGCTCAGACTCTAAGCTATGATGAAGCACAGGGGCAACTTTCACACTTGCCCACATTTGCAATATCGCGATACAGTTTGTTAACTTTATACAGGTGAACATGCTCATTACTGGCAAAATCATAGGAATGGATCTCAGAAACTAATTGACACCAGCATTGCAGCAGATCAACTTAAATATCAAGCATACATAGTGTAAGCTCTGGAATGAATGCGCTCTAATAACAGATACTTCCAGACTCTGGATTATGATGGATGTACCCAGCAGGGATAAATTACTTCTCTCCACAGCACGACTGTGCCTAGGAGACACATGCTCTGCCTTGTGTACTTTTATCTTTCATTATACTTCACAGACTCAGAGCAGCACCAACACATAAATGTTCTTGTTTGCTTGCCCCACATAAAAGACAACATGCTACTACCCTGTTCTTTGCAAAACGGGGCTATAGCCACTGAACTGTGTGCCCATCTTCACAGGCAAGTTCACAAGTGCATTTCATTTTGCTGTTAGTTTTGCTCGGCTGTCTTTTAGTTATTCCCTTGGTGCTGGTATCTAACATAGGGGAGCCTGACAATTAATGGATGGTGTACATTCCCAGTTCCAAAGTCTGATCCAGCAAACACATATGCGTAGTGGCTGAATCATTTAAAAGCTAGTGAAGAGGAAGTAAAGTTTGTGAGGTGATGTCTCTCTGTTATTACTGTTGTTATATAGGTATGTCCTTGAGCACTTAAGCTGTGTTTCCTTGGTTGGAAGGCTGAGACTAAGTTAAGAAAGGAAAAATATTGCTAAAGGCCAGTGAAAATCTTGTGCTTGCTGAAACCTTCTAAGTTATGGAGTAGCCTCCCAGGAGAAACAACAAAGGTCCCTTTGCTTGCAACATGCAGGTTTAGAAAGTAGAGAACATGTAAGAATGAATCATTCTCAACCCTTAGGAAGACCTACATGCAAAAATAAGCCTTCCCCATCTTCTAGCTTTATGATGTTAGTTCCTATTTTTGTATCTCTAGATTTAAGAATGTTGTAAGTAATCAGTTCTTGGGGAGGTGACATACTTTCTCACTATTAGCAGGTAGAATGGCAAGTCAGCAATAATAGTCATCTTTCAGTTCCAAACACTACACTATTTTGGTGAAAACTTCCACTTTGAATAGACTTCTAATACAGTGACTTGAGTCGAAAGACAACGAACTTCTGTCACAGGTAAGGAAGAAATTTCCTTGATTGTACAGAGTCAATTACAGAAGTGCTTGAACTGTCCTTTAAAGTATAGGGTAAAACCTGGCTTTGAAAATAAAACCGAATAAATAAAAACATTACATTCATGACCAAGGTAATACAGCTGGCCAAAAAGTATCAGTACTACTGGCAGAGTTCTCTTCCATCCAGGCAACAAATAATTTAGCTGTATCTTGGGTTTTTGCAATGGGGGCATAAAGAAAGGGCTGGTAGAAAATAGCCTAGTATCAAATGATCATCAATTTATTCAGTTTAATTAAGCAGAAGAGCAGTAGCTTGGGGGTGGGGGGCTGCATCCTTTCCCATTAGAACCACAGGTTGCGACATGGGCACCTACCAATGTGTCAGCGAAGCAGCTGCACTGCAATGCTGCTGCCACCCCCACCCGCACAGCTGCAACCAAGCTTGTAAAGGATCTCAATTTCAAAAAGATAAACTTGGAAAAATTAAGGAAACTAGTTAATGAGGTCAACTGGATTAAAGAGCTCAGGGATTTTAATGTGGAGAAGGCGTGAAATTTCTTTAAATCAAAGGTGTGAAAACTGTCTGGAACTTGCATCTTAATCAAGGGGAAAATCTTGTAGGGAATGGCTCCAGAGCTGACTGGATAAATATCCACTTCTGAAAGGGCAGAAGAAATAAGCAGTTCCCCTAAAAGGACAGGGAGTATTCTATGTCTGAGAGGCCAGGAAACAGAGAAGTAGAGATAAGTGCCAAAAGTAAAGCTGAATTAGACCTTGTAAATTGAGACAAACAACAAAAAGTTGAGGATTTTTGTTGTTTTGGGGTTTTTTTTCCCAGCAATGTACGTATAAACATAAAAAAAAGAACAATGAGGGAGACACTCAACCACAGAGCAATGAACAGGGGGTCAAGAATAAAATGGTTCATCTGTGACATCAAATTTAAATCAAATATATTACTTTCTGTAACGACAGAAGTGCTGACTATGGGAAGTGAGGATGGGCTGTAAATTAGAATATCCAGTCTAAAATTAAGGCTAAAAGACCAATGCAATTACATGACATAGGCCTAACAATTTCCATCCCAAAAATAATCAACGAAGTAATTGCATGAAATTGCAGGTACAGTGGCAGTGATCTGAGTGCATCTATCAAGCAGAGTGACCAAGCTCCTGACAGAGATTAACAAACAGAGTCCTTACATTTTAGACAATGGTGAGGACATAGGGTAGCTTAAACACTGGAGGCCAAATTAGTCCGATTCCAGTATTATACAAGGCTATAGGGGAAGTCTTAAAAGAGAAATTAAGAAAGAAGGGGTAACACATAAAATGCATTGTGGACCTTCCAAAGGGATATCTTCCCAGACTAAATTCATTGTTTCTTTGATAACTGATTTCTTAGATGAGGGAAATGCAGTAGGTCTAATCTATCTGGAGTTCAGTAAAGGTTTGGGTTTACTGCCACTTGCAAAGTGGTTCAATGAGCTTTAGCAACATACATGTAACCAGGCTCCTCAAAATAAAATAAATACAATAAGTCTGACCCTGAAGCAACCTGCTCTTCTTTCCCCCTACTGACTCAGTTCATATTGTTGAAAAAAGGAAAAGTAAAGTGAGTCCACCCTACTTTAATTTTGTTTTGCACAGTAATATAGAGCTAAGTGATATTGAGGGAAATGTATGTTGCATTAACCAATTTCATGTTTTATTTATTAATGCTCTAGCTGGACACAAAAATGCTTGTTTTTCAGTAGAACTAATGAAAGAAAATGGAATTACATCATTAGAAAAATATGTTTGTTTTACGTGCATCATATGGAAAATGGGAGAAAAATAGTTATCTACCCCTTTGCTCAAATTATTCAAGCACAGTAATAGAGTCCAGAAAATCTACATTTTTGTTTAAGTGTATTAACTAGAGAGACCAGCTGAGATTAGTAGAGGCAAGTCATCCCTGGACACTGTCTCACTTACAGCATTGCCTTGGAGAGTTACGTGCTGGCGCATATTTCTGTGTGTTGACTATGGGTTCTGCTCACTCTCCAGCTGGGAACATCTACTCAATTTTTTATTGGTAATCGGTGTTTTCACGCTTCCACTTCCTCTGTTTACCTGAGTGTTTGCATGAAGTCCACTAATTTCTGGATGGATGATAGATTGTGCTCAGACATTTTGGTGAATCAGTCATGTTCCTTGGTTAAAAAAAAAGAAAGAAAAAGAAAACAGACAAAAGCTTCAATGTGTGTAACGTAACTTCTCACGAAGAGCTCTTTCTCTCTTTTTCTGACATTGCTCAATACTGTTTGGTACATCTGCATTTTTAAAAGCCAGGATTTGGGGAAATAGCCAGGGCTATTGTGAAATTCACCTTCCTTAGCAGCAATTACAGAACACCAATGCCTAAAGAGTTTTTCTCCCCTATATATATGTATACATAGTTTCCCACATACAGATATGAGGACTGAAAATATGATGGGGAATGCTGACTATTTTTACTTAAAGTTTACTAAAACGCTTCGTAATTAACTTGCTTACTGGAGATGCTGTGATGCAGATAATGTTTTAACAGATAGTGATTTGCCAATAAACGCTTGGCAAACAATTGGGAAGCAGAGATGTGAAACAATCCATTGCATTAGCCACATTTTAATAATTTTTTTTTTCAGAGGGAAGCTCAGCAAAATTGTAATTTCTTTAATAAATAATTAACAGTGTATTATTTCAATAAATAAATTAGTGTTTATATAGTAAAGAATACAAATGTTTTGTGCATACATTCTGACCTACTTCTCCAATCCTTCTTGGCTGTTTCCCAAAGAATTATTTTTAAAAATTAATGATGAACATCAAAATATTTCTGTTTATAACATCATATCAATAGTAGTTAAATCTATAAAATAATTCAATCATTTATCCTTCTTATCTTGGGAATGTTTAATCAAGCTTGATATTTGCTTTAAATTAGCACTGTCAAATGTACATTAGTATAAAATCTCCCAAATCATGAAAGATTTATAATTTGAAATGTATTTGGATTATTCTCTAGTTAATCAGCTAGATAAAAATTAGTGGTACTGTAACTAGAACAATTAATTGGATTTAAAAATTAAAAAATAACCAACTCATGCTACTTCATGTACTGCTTCACTTTGGAAACACAAATAATATCTTAACTACATCACAGGAGTTTTCTGAAGTCTGCCCTAAATCGTAAATCCCTTATTTAATCTTTAACAGGCAAAATTTGCATTTTTTTTCTAGGGAAGTTTTGAACAAGAAAGGGAGGAAAACATTTTTTTGGCAATGATTCTATAAAAATAATTACACACAACAACTTAGTAAAACTCACATCACAGCTGAAACTTTAAAAACTAAGATTTTCATATTTAGTTCAAGAGGTTCCTTTATTCATCATTGTTCTAGAGGTTTTTAGAAAGTGAAGGCCATGGACAGAATATAGTAACTTTGCTCTGTACATTATTTTAGTTAGAAACCCTTATGTGCTTAGCATCATTAATGATCAAAATGAGCTTGTGAGTAAAGCACCAGTGGGCAGACTGCTGTACGTACCTGGGAAATTACTTCACTAATGTCTTGCAGAGAGTGTCTGATGATCAGGATAGCCAATTTCTGTGAGGGCTGCGCTGGACTGGTAGGAAAACGGCAGCATGGAAAGCTTCAAAGATAGAACTACCCATCAATGAGCTGTTCAGAAGAATGAGTTGTGTGTAAGGAGTTTGGTGTCTAGCAGACTCAAGTGGGCAAAGGAGGTTTAGAAGGGAGGCATGTGGCTGTTTTTCCTTGGGAGAGACCAAAGGAGCTGGAAGGTACAGGCCTAGGCCAGGAGAGGCATAAAAATATTCTCTGCTATTTATACTGACGGAATTACAGAATTTATAGATTATGGAGTCTTTGGGAATGATAATGGAGTAAAGTACTAAGACAGGAGACAGTAAACAGTCTTACATTGGTAGCCTGATACTTCACAGAATCACAAAGCAAGATGAATTGGAATAGACCCACACGCATCACTGAGTCTGACTCCTGGCCCTGCACAACACCACCCCCCAAGAGTTACAGCATGTGCCCGAGAGTATCGTCCAAACACTTCTTGAACTCTGGCAGGCTTCATGCTGTGACCACTTCCCTGGGGAGCCTGTTCCAGTGCCCAAATACCCTGTGGGTGAAGAACTTTTTTCTAACATCCAACCTAAATCTCCTCTGACACAACCTCAGGCCATTCCCTTGGGACCTGCCACTGGTCAATACAGAGAAGAGATCCGTGTCTGCCCCTCCTCTTCCCCTCAGGACGAAGTTGTAACTGCAATGAGGTCTCCCCTCGGTCTCCTCTTCTCCAGCCTGAACAGACCAAGTGCCCTCAGCCACTCCTCACACGGCTTCCCCTCAAGGCCCTTCACCATCTTTGTACCCCTCATTTGGATGCTCTCTAATAGATTTATATTTTCCTTATGTTGTGGCTCCCAAAACTGCCCCCAGCATTCAAGGTGAGGCCGCTCCAGTGCAGAGCAGAGCGGGACAATCCCCTCCCTTGCCTGGATGTGATGCTGTCCCTGATGCTCCCCAGGACATGGGTGGCCCTCCTGGCTGCCAGGGCACTGCTGACTCAGATTCAACTTGCCGTCAACCAGGATGCCCAGGTTCCTTTTTGTGGGACTCCTTTCCAGCATCTCATTCCCCAGTCTGTACATGTATCCAGAGTTGCCCCATTCCAGGTGCAGAATCCAGCACTTTCCCTTGTTGAACTTCATATGGTAGGCGGCTGCCCAGCCCTCTAATTTGTTGACGTCTCTCCGCAGGGCAGGGCCTCTCTGCCTTCAAAGAAGTCAACAGCTCCTCCCAGTCTGGTATCATCTTGTGCAAGATCACAGTGTCTCTCATGCATGTATGTTGCAGGGTGGTGAATATACCTCTGCCTGTCTAACAATGCATTTGTTTAAAGGAAATCATGGTGGGAGCTGCCATTTGGGTGAGTAAGACTTCAGCCTTGGAAAGAGCTTCAGGAGACCACTATGACAGAAATAATGACTGATGTGCCACGTATTTTGAGTAGCCCAAAATGGTAGCTGGTTCTTGCTACTATGAGCAAGTATTAATTTATTATCCTTGCACTCCTCTGAACCCCCCAATATCTTTTCTTGTAGTCCAAAATGTTAAACTGTGAGCTGGTTTGGGCCAAATTCAGGGAAACGTCCAAAAGGAACGTCTCCTCAAAGGAAGGCAGGTTATAGCCGCTCCTCCCCCACCCAGGTTTGGGAAAGAAATATTCCTCGGAGGAATGTGAAAGAGAGAATAAAAACTATTTATTTAACAAACACACGGGAAAAGAATAATAATGCTAAATAATGAAATCTCTCGCTGTGGAGAGAAAACCTGAAAGATTTGAGAGTCCTTCTGTGAGTGTGGTCTCTGTCCTCCTCGGAGCTGGGTCGGCGTGGGGCTCACCTCCAGGCCGGGGGAAGGTCCCCCGGTGAGGTTCTGATGTTCTGACGTTCTGAACCAGTCCAGAAGAGAAGAAAAAAAGAATCTGAAGTCCCAGAAAAACAAGGTTTAACTCTCCGTCTCTCCCTGAAGAAACGGAGCCGAGAAAGCTGGCTGGAAAGCAGGAAGGGTGCTTCCTCCACACTTCTCCCCACAGCAGAGAGACGCAGAGGAGTGGTGACCTTGGAGCACAGACTGCTTTGAAAAAGTTCGTCTGGCCTTTTTTTTCTTTCTCTTCCCTCTCTTGGGCTCAGTTTAAAGGCACAGAAAGGCACAGGAATCATATCCGGGCATAGAGCGATGATGGGGGATACACATCATAAAGTCACCCCAAGACAAACTGAAAAAAATGTAGGTCTTATTCACAGCAGGATGTGCTTTACTCATTCTAGCAAGCTAGCTATGTATGCTTGGTGCTTTTAAATTATTTAGACCGTCCAGATAAGTCAGAATCTGTTTTATCTGAGCCTTGTCTTGTACACTAATTTTTCATCTCACAATACTGCCATTCGTCATCACAGGCTATCTTACAGGCTAATACAGACCTTTGTTCACCTTCTAGCATTGGAAATGCTGCCTTGGGCCTACTAGAGCACTGGAAATTCTTTAGAGATCTTTTCCAGTCCTCCAAGGCTGTTCAGAAAATTCTTGGGAGATCTGGGAAATTAACAAGAAAAGACCATGTAAGATACGTGGAATTTCCTATAACCATTACATATACTAGGCATGCTCTCTGCAGTCAGATCTACATTTCTTCATGTGAAAATGGCTATGGATTTTCATTTGTGAAAGTATATTAAATATTCACAGTGCAAAATAAAATGGATTTTTCGGGACCCCAAAATAAAATAAACACCTATCATAATAATGGCCTCCTACTACTGAGATGCTAGAATTATGAATCTGGCTGTCCTGAAGAGGCAAATAGAAGGCTGAGTTGTTACAACTGATATCATCTTAGAGACACAGCAAACTTCAGTAAGGCAAGCATTCGATCAGGGTCTCTTTGCACTGCCCCAGTAGTGAACATGAACTATAAAGCTGTCCTAAGTAGGCAAGGGAGCATTTTGGATTGGTCAGTCTGGCCTGGCAGTGGGAGGTATATTGCTATGCTGCTCTCTTCTAGTTGGTGGAATGGGTCCTCAGTTCACTTGTGAAGTCTTTAATATTGAGGGTGCAATTCAGGTCATCTTTTTCCTCCTTGAGAAGTTGAATTATGTCTTGTGCATTTACAATTAATGCCAATGCCTTTTCCCGGCTCTGTAATCTCATGTGTTACCAATAGTTTCTGGACAGATAAAAGATGCCCTGCTAGGTTTCATGTCCACAACTACAGCCTAGCACACGTACCTCTGCCTTCCCTGTGATCCAAGTGCAGTCCTAGCTCAGCCTTCAGAGTCAGCTGGCTTGCATAAGTCTATCAGATGCTGTTGTGAATTGCAATAAGAGCTGAAGTTGTCTCTAAGCAGCATAAATCCCTGGAAAATTCCAAGGGACAAAAAATAATTTTGGGTTTAAGGGCTGTAGCAACAAAATGGAAAGCCAACCTGAAGTATGAATGTTTTGCCTTGAAAGTATTATGTTGTTGGACATGATGGTGCCTGCTGAAGGCACACACTTCCAAGGAGCAAGGGAAGGCAGAATAGAAGGGACAGTGTTTGGCCTGAGCAATCTGGTCTGCTCAAAAGAGGAAATCATGCCCGCAGCAGGAAAATGCCTTGAAAGCATTTATAAGATACCTCTGGAAGGTGCTTTATTACTTTTGTGAAAAACTAGTTTATAGTTGGATCTGCACGAGATTTCAAAATCAATTAAACAGGAAAAGCCTAGTGCTCCCACTCTAGGTGAGGGTTGTCACATCCTCAGATGTGCTTTTCCTGTCTTTCATTTTCCTTAGTACAAATGACTGCCACCTGCAGACAGGCTGCCCTTCAACCCCTTACATTTTGGAGGTCCCCTGCAAGCCTCCCTTTCCCTCCCCAGAGCTCAGCAGCATGTCATATGCAGAACTTTGCTGGGTGTCTCAGGGTGGCTGACCTTGTGGGTTGCACTGGGGTTGGAAGACACAGTGTAAACTGAGGAGAGCTCTGGCTCCCTTACAGTTCATGGAATGTGCAAATATCCATGTGTATCCTTTACTGCTGGAAAAGAAGAGAAAAATATCAGAGTATCCAGTTGGTAGAGTGCTGTCTGGGGTCTGCTAGTAAGCTCTACTTTTCATGGAAGTGAGTTCTCATGCATTTCATCAATTTTACAGTAAAAAGTGATGGAGTTGGTTTGGGGTTTTTCTTTGGGCTTGAGTAGGCCTCAGCCCCAACCTCCCTCTTGTTTTCCCTTGTTTTGGCTTCCTAAAAATGCAATTCATTTTTTTCAAAGGAAGGGTAGTGGTTTATGTTTCTGAGATCAATGTCAAGATACAACAGTTCAGTTTTCTTCTGTTGTGTATTTTCTCTGTGGTACTGCAAGCCCTGCACAACTGGTTCCCAGCACCGCTGCTCCCCATAATTTTCTTACTCCTGGCCATCTCTTGTCAAAATATTTCATCTTACTAGGCCCCAAACAATGAGAACACTCCAGTAGTTTGGTTTCATTCATGTTACTGCACAAGAAAGGACTGAACATCCACAGTAAGAGGCTGCAGTACCAGTGCTCAGAAAATACCACAATGTAGTGATTGAGACAGGTACCCAGACCAGCAGGGAATCTGATTCGTTTATTCAAAGAAACGAGCTGGTTTTACACACTTTTTCAAGGCACAGTATTTCCTAATATGGTAATTCTCACTGGGTGACCCTATCCCATGTTGCCCCATTCGCAGCACACTTTCTAAATGTCCTTCTAGGGGGTGATCAAGCTGTTCTGTCAGCTCCCGGCAGGCTCCTCTCCGCAGGGGTCTGCCATGACACCTCCTCCCCCCAGGGTCTGGGGAGACCAGCCTCTTTGTGCTGCCATGTGCTGCCATGTGCTCCTCTGTGCCGCCATGTGCTCCTCTGTGCCGCCATGTGC
>VZRV01001162.1:662717-715224 GCA_013398115.1 Falcunculus frontatus
CTTCTCTGTGCTGCCATGTGCCCCTTTGTGCTGCCATGGGCTCCTCTGTGCTGCCACGTACCGCCATGTGCCCCTCTGTGCTGCCATGTGCTGCCATGTGCTCCTCTGTGCTGCCATGTGCTCCTCTGCGCTGCCATGTGCTCCTCTGCGCTGCCATGTGCCCCTTTGTGCTGCCATGTGCCCCTTTGTGCTGCCACGTGCTCCTCTGCGCTGCCACGTGCTCCTCTGTGCTGCCACGTACCGCCATGTGCCCCTCTGTGCTGCTATGTGCTGCCATGTGCTCCTCTGCGCTGGCACGGCGTTCTGCAGACGCGTCCCACAGCCTGTAACCCAATTCTATCTTATCTCTCTCCACACCACAAGGTAGAAATACCCACCTCTGTCACAGACGTTGGTTCTCTGTCCTCATCGAAGTAGCTTGGGCCACAGACCAGGAAATGGCACACATTCTCTCTCTTTGCAGTGGTATTAAGGTTAGAAAATAAAATATGAGCTTGAAAATTAACCTTTGGAAAGAGGGGCTGAGAAATGACTTCTCATCTCCACCATCTGAGTACCCAGACCTGCCATTCTCTGCTGGAGGAAGGACCTTGCGGACCAGGAGGTTTGTACCACTGTGTGTATTTCAGACACAGTGTAAAGTTCTCAGCTTTAAGCGAGAGGTTATTAATGCTGTGACATTTGTGCTGCAGCCATCGATCAGCCATGGTGGGATTTTCTTAGTGATTTCCCAGTCAGGCAATCCCTAGATAATGTAAGAAAACGTGACGTTGTGCTTCTTTTTACTGCTTATGTGACATGATTGTTTCATTCAAGGATAAGATCAACACCAAAACATACCCACAGTTCTTCCCAAGTTTTGGAGATAAATGCGTTTTTGGTCTGGGGTTTTCTTATTTCACCCCTCAAAAGTCTATAAAGGCAGGTTTTGTTCCCTATATGCTGTAGCTGTTATCTCTCTGTCAGACCAGCAGGTGTAGATCTGTAGATCTGTAGGCTTGGATGTCAATTCATATTTAAGTCTCTCTAAAATTCAGGGTCTCTGGGCATACTTGAGTTCAGGTTTTTCTGGTGGCCAAACCTGTTTCTCTTTTTAGAGAAAAGGCAGCTCAAAATCTATATACAATTAGAGTTCCCATTGTGAATCTTAGCTTTCTTTCCAGTCACTGTGATGGTGGCATTTTCATATTGGATTCTGCTTCTGTTGTAATAATTCACAGCCTGGACAACATAAGTCATCCACCAGTTATCTTTATTAATTTTGTATTTTGTGCTTGTTTAATTGGACCTCTTTGCATTTGAAGGAGAAAGAAAGTTAGATTTCAAACACCAGCCAGGCTTTACCTTTGTTACCTACCTTCACATTTGGTCTGGTACTTTTGCCTTTCATCAGGGGAAGACATGTAACGTAGGTACAGACATATATGAAAAAAAGAATCCAAAAGTATATTTCAGTGGTAACCTGTAGTCTGAAAATATGTTTGGGAAGTTATGTCCAAGATGGTGAACACTTACCTGGAGTGTTTGTGCCGGTGGGCAGAGCTGTGGGGTGCCTGGGAACAGACCAGACAGCCTGCAGAAGCTGTTGGTACTCACATACCCTGGAAGAGCAAGTGGGATGAGGAACACGAGCCAAAAACCTGCAGGGCAGATATCCCTGACTCAATTGTACAGCAAACTCATAAATCAAACTTATCTCAGAGCTCATAAAAAGCATGCTTAGTTCACAGATTTCAAAATAAATTGTTTCAGCTGTTTAATTTGGGGTTTTGTTATTTTAAATTAGGCAAAGATTTTGATCTCAGGAGCATGCCCTGTCAAAGGGAAGCCACATTTTACATGGGTAGTTCCAGAGGAGATTGAATGTTTTCCATTTTATAAAATTACTGTGCTAAAAATATTTATTCCTTAATACACTGTTGCACATAAAGTAACAAACACATCTATGGTATTTCAGAGTTTATTGGTCTGGGTAGACTTGGATAAAAGGCCATATGTTTCTAGTGGGGTCTCTTCAGACCAATAAATGTAATGTTGCTTTGCTCATTCAGAGCAGTGAGATTCAACTGCATAACCATTTCAGTTTACTACAGAAGCTTTTCTACAGAAGCTTTTACTACAGAAACACACTTATCCATTGGGTACTTGCTTTGTTTCCATAATGCTAATAATGTCTTCCTTCTTTCTGGGAGTGTTTAAAGATGATTATTACAGCTGGCTGGCACAGCCTCTGAATGCCAAAGCCTTCTCAGCCGTCTTAAAAAATCTGCATTGGGTATTATTCATTTAGTTTTTAATTATTAGCATTTATATCTGTTTTTACATCTTTTGCATATCATTCAGCTGTTCAAAGGGAGTATTCCCATGCTACCAGTCTGAAGTGCTTCTGTTTGAAGGCACCAGCAGCCCAGGGAATCCTCTCATATGCGGTCTGTGGCCAATCCAAAGAGCTGCCAACTGGGTTCTGCCAGTGCACATTAAACTGATACCATTTTGGAGACACTTTATCTGTGATCTTAAAATAACAAGCTCAAAAAGATTATTTCAGTGTCTTTCTAACGTATTGTGCTTGCTTTGGTCTCTCAGGTAATTCTTTTACTCATATATGCTGTATTTTCCGTTACATATTTACTATTTATAGCCTGATACTTTATTTTTCAAGTAACCTGCAGGCTGTCGTGATTGCTGTGGCTGGAAACTTCCTCCAGAGGTTGCTAGAGAGATAAAGTGCAATTACCAGCATCAGCTGAATAACATAAAAATTGTGTTAGATGACATCTAGAACACTTTTCAAATAAATTACTCAGCATTTCCACTACTCCCTCCCCCAGTTTCTTCGTACTCATAGAAAATTAATTTTATGTGTAGCTTAAATGGGGTGTAAACAAAGTTTTTGTGACTTTCTCCCTTGGTTTCTCACTTGACTCCCTTGGGTCAAAATTAAGTTCCACTCTTTAAGACTGACCTTTTGATATATACCTATACATTTTTAAATCTCCAAGGATAATCTCTCTGCAAAGTCTTTATTTCCACTGTTCTAGCTTATGCTAGTGTCAATTGTTCTCGTTTTCGTCTTATTTTCTATGGACTCTGCTCACACTGTGTTTGTATTACATGTATGGGAGATCCAAGAACTATAAAACCTACTGAACTGATTATCTGCAAATGCTTACCACCTTCATCAACATACTTAAGACAGATCCTGGCAATTTCTCTAATGCAGAAATGGCTGCAGTGGCAGAAATTTATTTTGTATTAGACACCAGAGAATCAACAGTTAAGTTGTGGGAAAGAAGGAAAGAACTTTTTCTAAAAATTAAGAACTACAAAACTGACATTTGTACCGTATTACAAATCAAACAATCCTATCTTCATCTATGTTTCTCTGTCTTGGGAAGTCTTTATTTTCTATTGGAGATCATATCTTTACATACATTCTTGCTATGATTAGGTCATTGAGCTATTTTCCCCCCATATGGATTTTTTGATATCTAGCCTTGGCTTACACTTCAACCTTAATATAATTAAGTAAAAAATGTCAACCAACACAATTTCTTTTGAAAGCAGTGTGTCTTAGTTGCACAGTTCACACAACTCCTTAGTTCCTTCTATTTGGTTTCCAGTTTCCTCTAGTCCTTGAATCCTCTAGTTTGTGCTTATGTCACATTACCATGTGCAAAATACAATGCCCTTTCTGTATGACAGATATCTTGTTCTAGACATTTCATTTAACTTGAAAAGTTGAATAGCTTGTCTGATGTTTAACATAGAGTAAGTTTCTGCATGCATGTTATTTCAGAGGAGTTAGAGAACCACAAATGTACACACCTATAGACCAAACACCTATGTGAACAGAACTCTCTTCATAATGAAATATATTCAAAACTCAAGATTAAAAGTTTTTTGTTGTTTTTTTTTTAAATGTCTTTGTCTTATCTGGTTGAAAATATTTGGTCAGCTACAATTAGTGACTGAACTTGCAGAAAGGCATACTGCCTGTGTTTCTTATAACTTTTTCACCTAATGACAGAGTGTTCCGTGGGATAGAATAGTCCTCTGTTTTCAGAAATTTTTTTGTGGGTGTTACTGCCTGCTGCAGTTGCTGTGCCTGCATAATGAACTGCAAAAAGCCCTGCTGTGTGGGTGCGACATAGGTCAGCAGAATTAGATTTTCTCTTGATGAAGTTCTTCCAATTCCCTGAAAATATGTTGAACTCACTTCAAATAATGAAGTTCTGTCAACTGTGGGGTTTCATTTTTAGGATTTTGTTCCCAAAGCACACTTGTAGCCATAGCATATTCATGCAGCCTTGCTCTTTCTATTTGCTGTCATTTAAGTACATCTATTCATAAAACTAAACCCAGCTGAAGTAAACATCAGCCATGGTCAGTCTTTGATGCATTCATTAGTACTCACAAAGGAAACATCATTAAAAATGCTTTTAAGATAAAACTTATTGTCTTTGCATTATGTTAAAGATGTCTCTGGTGGTTTCATATTGCTCAGAAAGCCCACTGGACTCTTGCGTGGACATGATCCACTTATTGGTTTGCAAAGATGCTTAAGGATCTGGCATGTGCTAATGAAATGGAGTAGAATTCCCTTCTTTCTTTCTTGAGCCACTAAGGGCTATATTTGTTTTCACAACAGGTAGCTCTTCTGCTTTTTTTTTATGTTTTCGGAGATAATTTTTCAAAAGAAAGATCCTATTCAGAAGCTAATTTCATCATTTTCATTATTACTTTTTTCAACCTATGACATTTCAGTATCATTTGAAACATTTTGTAACACTGAGACAAGTGACACTGTGTAGCATCTTTCAGAAGAGACAAATTGAAAGTTAAGTGTTAAGTACTAATTTGGAAAAAATTGCTTGAAATGTTGTTTTAACAATTTTGGGTACATGCTGTTGCTTTTACCCGTGTGCTTTCACGGACTAATGCTAAAGAGGGAATAAATGTTGAAGACTTTCTTGAATTCTTCAGCAGTCATGCCAAATCAGGTTATGTAGGAAAAAAAAAAATCACATGTATCATACCATATGTTATCTCTGGTACATAAACACATGTAGACATAGTAGAATAGAAAGAGTACTTGAATTCCATACAGAAATTAATAGAATAAATGGTACCTGCAGAAGCATATGGTACTTCCCAGTTTCCACTCTGGTGTGTCCAATTGCATTGTGTACACTGATAGGGAGGAAGATGAGGAAAGAGAAGCATACATACCACTCAAGACAGGATATGAAAAATACTGGTAAGTTGAAGCTTAAGAAACTATTTGAGTTTAGGGTACTCTAACATGAAAAAGAGATGTGATGTAAAGCTGGTATAAGGGTGAAAGCCAACAACATGTGGAAAGGAAAAAATATCTCTAAGAGGAACTGGTTCAGAAACGTCATTTACTGTGCCTGGTTAACTTACTAGTGCTTTGAAAATCTGAAACGTGTGATGCACACCATCAAATAGGGGATTTCTTAAATTACAGTTGTATGCTAATTATTCACTTTAGGCAGTGGTTTGTCTGAAGCAGTAAATGATCCCAGACTTGTCTTAGCAAGAAAAAAATCTTAGCACTGAAATGTTGGGGACTGTTAGTCACCAGTGTAGGAATTGCCACTTTTCTAAATCTTGAATAGAAATGAATTCAATAAAATGAGACATAATGACAGATTTATAAAAGCAACCTTCCTTTACGTAATGGATTTTATATTCTAATGTTTCTTTACCATAATCCTTTAAAATTATGCAAAAAATTTATTATTTAAGTGATAGTAAAGAATTCATTAAAAGATTAATAGTTCTGGTTTACCAATTCACTTACCAGGTCACTTAATTATTTAGTTCATTAATTCTGCAAATGTCAGGCTTACGATGAACTCTAGTGATTTGCATAAGTAAGGTTATAGTTCTGTGAGCAATTGTCATCTAACAACTTCAAACAAGAATTTGGCATTATTCTTACTCACATGTACATATAGAGATGGGGAAACCAATCTAACTAATTGATTTGTCAAGAAGATACCCTCCAAATTAGACTATAGGAGTGGAACCTTTTTTAGGAGCTACATTTGTCATGAAACAAAAATCGGTCATTTAAGGAAATCTGAAGCCTTCTAAAGCTTTATTTATTTATTTATTTAAAATTTTACTCGTTGGAATATTGAGAGGATGGTTCATTGTAATTATCAAAAGGATTTTAGTTCAGAGGTGACAATTAAAATATTTACGCTATGCTAATGTGACCCAAATGCTAGAACTTACATATATGGATTTGTATGTATACAGACCCACATATATGAGTGTAAAGATATCTAGAGGCACAAAAGAAATACTTCTAAGAACACTGGAAATAGTCTGAGTAGCCATTAGCTGTTATCTAATCTTTGGTAGTAGCCTTCAAAGCAAGACACTGTACCTGATGGCACGATGAACCTTCTTTTAGCATAGGTGAAGTTTTCCATTCACTTGGTAAGCCTGAGTGGAGAACATCAATAGCTGGTCATTATGCACCATGTAAAATAATTTGAAGTCCTGTGATGCATACAGACTAAGTAAGGCCATCTTAAATAATTTTTATTGTGGAATGATTTCTTCCATTACAGGTTCTATGCACTGTAAAATAGCATGGGGCTGTAACAGTCACAAGCCAGTGTGTACCCATGTATCTTGTTGCAGTGAATGGTTAAATGTGAAAATGAATTCTTTCTGGCAGGCTAAACTCACGGCCCTCTGTATTAGTGGCATCTGCTATGGCATGTGAATCAGCCGTGCTCTTAGTGGGTGTATGCCAAGCAAGTACAGGTTTCTAGGGGGTAATACATAATCTGTTCAGACCCACTTCTACAGCCCCCATGAGTGGATCTATTAAGTACAATTAGTCTTGTAATTAAGGGCCACAGTATTAAACACTTCAAGCATTATTTTTTCTCTTTTTGACAACACAGAATCAATCTTGTGACAGCTTCCCTGCCATACAGTCTTAGATCTTGATAAACAAAGTGCAAGGATTATTGTTAAAATTATGTTAAAGTCGGCAAAGCATGCGACGCTTTTACACAAAATACACTCATTCAAATCTGTGGAGTAAATAGATATAAATAGCAGGAAAGTAAATCAGTGGTGTATATACACAAAGGAGGTATAAAAGTATAAAAAATGCAAGTTTTAAAGACAAGAGTCTTTGGATAGTTTCACCTAAGGCACCTTCGTGTATCGGATATTTCCTGCTGGAATAAATTGCATCTTTTGCAGTGTCAGTAATTTTGGGAGCAGCAGTGTTAGTTTTTGTATGGTCATGGGAAACACTCTGAAGTTTTAGTACAAAGAAATGTAGATTGGAAGTTTTGTGAATTGATCAGCTACTGTGTGATTTCATGGGATTGCCTATGTGTGTTTACAGATACAGAGGTAGGGACTAGACTGTTCTCAGTGGCTTTGGAAGACAAATGGGCCATAAAACTCCTATGTCCTTGAAAAAGTTTTACTATATTAAAATGGGGACTTTAAAGGAAAACAGCTGAAGAGAAAAAAAAAAAATCAGTGTAATGTCATTTAATGTGAATCAGCACAGAGTTGACAGTGAATAGGATCCCGAGTTTATGGATATTCAAGAATGTTTGGGGACAAACTGAAGTGATTCTCAAAAAATGGAAGATGCCCTATAATCTGCCCCTGCTTTTCTTCCAGCTAAAAGGTCAGGGTTTCATCTGTTTGGTGGTACATAATAGTTACTCAAGTATTTTTATTAGCTCTGAAACTTTCTGGGGAGAAGAACACTAACCCAACCATACTGAAAAGCATTCAAAAGGGTTCAAACATGTTTACTTATAAAATACTGCAGCCAAAACAGTTTTAAATTTACTTCTGTATTTTAAAGTTTAATCAATACCTTTAATGCCTTATTGGGCACTCACCCAACTAATCTTGGAAATCTGAATCTCCAAGCCAACCTTAACTAACAAATCTGAAGACCCTGTAAAAATCAACCACAACAGCAGATTTTAAAAATCACCACAAAATCAGACACAGTATGATAGTACTAGTGGCCTTGTTTGTGCTTCTGGTGCTTCAGTTCTTTGTATGTGTTGACCCTGTGTTATCTTTATGGAATGATATGACCAGTAAAGCATTTGGTAAGTAGGACTGAGTTTGTTAATGTTTGATTTAAAATTAAACCAGCTGCCTTTTCTCAGTGTCTCAATCATCAGGGAATAGGCAGGTAGAAGGATGGACTGACAACATTAGATGTTGTCCTCACCAATTAGATGAGAGGAAACAAGTTAGGCCAGATTTTTGCCTTACCCTACAAAATATACTGGCTGTTAATCCCCCAGTGAGTTTATTGATGAGTAAAGAGCAGCTAAGACTTTGTGATTTGTCATTTTCCTATGTGCTTTGAGCAATGACTTCAATCCTGAAGAGAATGGCAGAATACAATACCAAATCCTCTGCAGCTCAGTCCGGTTGTTGTGATGTCTGTTGCTAATAAGTATTAATATTCTGACTTTACAGAATTTGGACATGCAGAAATCCCCTAAATTTTCCTGACCCTAGGACATGTAAGAACAGCAGCCTTGTACTTAAATCTGTAATTGTGGTATATTGGTTCTAATCACATCAAGGACAGAGGTGATACTGCACATTCAAGACTAGTAATAATCCAGTTTGTGAGGCAGCCTCACAGCTGCTTCTGGATGCGGCTGGTTTGAGCTGGAGGCTGCAGCTGAAAATGAAGTGTGACTGGATGCAGTTTCTAATACCAGGCCAGAAGCCCAGCTGATGTTTACTGGCACGGCTCCGCTGAAGTAGCTGTGATAGCTTATGCCAGTTAGGCTCTTGCTCCACAGCTTTCCTCATGCACTAACTTGTGTTGTTGGAATTTGCTTTCATCCCTTCTCTGAACTAAGTAAGATAACCCTAATTTCTTAAAAATGCACCATTAGCCTTCTAAATGGAGAGACTGTTTGTATGTGTGACTTTATAAAATAAAAAACAAGCTGTTAAAACAAAAATGGTACTTCAGGGAAGCAGAACCCTCACACAGTCACTTTATATTGAATTATCAAGAGGTGTGCAAAAGATAGTAGTGTTTGGATTAAGTGTGCTGTAATTTGTAGGGTGTATTTTGAAATATAGTCTATTTTGAAGGCAATAGACATAGACATATCATCAGCTTTGTATTACTGAAAAATTTGAGGACGTCCTAAAGACTTTTAACAGCCAATGAGCATATATTCTTCACTACCTACTGGTCATTAGATTATTTTGGAAATATGCTTCCATCTAGTTCGGGAACATAGACTGGGTACAAGCTCAGTCTTCTCTATTGTTGGCTAGCATTAGGCATTTCTGAAGAACAGCTACTCAGGCTTCCTGATTCTAATAAAGCTTCGAAGGGTGAAGATTTAATAATGCTTGTAGATTATGTTGTACACAAATTTCAATGTGATAAATTAACAATTAAGATAATTTATAGTTTTCTAACTGTCTGCATGCTAACAGTTTACTAATTGTGTTCTATATTGTGTAAAATATGTATCTCCTCATCACATATTTGCTGTTGTTGGTATGAAAGTTTTGAATTTCTTTTACTACGAAAACTTAAACTTGAAGCAAGAATACCTGTTTTGAAGAAGTGGAAATATATAATATATTCAATTCTATTTGGAATGATAGAGCCCTACAAAATAATTGTTGGATTAGTATTCAACCTGTGACTATACAGACTATTGCTCAGATAAAATGACAAAAACAAATGTGAAAGTTCTATGAAAAGACATTCAAGGCTGTGAAAGCCTAAATACAGGGGACATATTCTGTAGTATCTATTCCCCATCTTTCTGTGGTTTAATCAAATACCATGTTAATAACTTCGGTACCCTAAGACCTTTTACTAGCTTGCTCTGATGTTTTTCTGTCAAGGGCTAACTAATAGTTTTAGCTCTCCAAAGAACAACATAACAAAGATAAGGCAAATGCCAGGAAATGTATTCATTAAATAGTCAAGAGAATGCCAAGGACAAGCTCACTGTATAATGTGTTAGAAGAACATCAATATTTGAGAAAAGGAAGATGCTGCTTTGGTATAACATATTTGTGGAAACTGGAATAAGCATGTTTTAAGCAAGGCTTCTCTTTAATTATTGTCTGAGTTTCACATAAAGTCTGCTTCATCAACTGGATAAATATTTGACTGCTGTTCAGTAAATTGCATTAGTTTACTTTAACTGTATGCTCAGCCTTATTCAGGCATCCTACATTAGGCAATGTAGTGTGTAATGCATCTCTGCAGGTGACCAGAGCTATTCTCTGTATGAGGTAAATTAAAACTCATATTTTAAAAATTAAACATTCTTGCACTTCATGATTTCAATATTTAATTATAACCTGTGTCAGGGCCTAATCTCTGACTGAGTCAGGCATGAAATTAATCAAAAAACGAGGCACAAGCTTAGCAGTTCCACTGCACTGTAAAAATAATTTTTTCAGCATTTCTGTGATTCTTGCAGAAATTTTATGAGAAAGATGCTGGTGAACATGTAGGTAGAGCAACAGTTAAAAGGTTAGTAAGTAGCCAAAATAATGATGATTTTTGTTAATCGCCCTGGAAGAAACCTGGCAGAACCCTTTAATCCTGAGGTGTGAGTGCACTGGGGACATTGTAACATCAGAGAGGTGATCAGACAAGAAAAGAAATCTTTGACTCTTTCTAAATCTGTTTCAGGGAGAAAACCCAACTATTTTAAAAAACCACAGCTTTGACATACAGGATAATACATACAATACAGGAGTAGATTATTTTATGGGAAGCCAAGAATACTGCAGCTATAGAGAGTACAGATACACTTTGCAAAGTCCTTGTGCAAAATAATTTGCTGTAAATGAATTATTTGTAGTTGTATTTTTTGACTGATGGAAAAAGATGGTGCAGAGCAGGGAGTTTCTTTTTCACTATGCATAATAACTTTATCTTTCCTTTCATCCAGTGAGTTCAGAGCCAAACTTTGTAGCTGAGAAACAAAGGAAATGGTGAGGTACTGAAAAAGGTTGAAAACAATTCTTGAAGTTTCACAAAATCAAAACTTTTTCTCCAAAGTGATGAGATTGAGCTTTGGTTTTACTTGAAAAGCAAAGGTTCAGTTGGTCTTGGTTTATTTTGATGTATTTGTGTATATTTTGCAGCATTGGCACTTCCGGAAACAAATCATCCATAAAAACAGGAAGTGCAAATGCGGCCAACAACAGTGGAAAATTTTCCAAACAGGCTCCTAAAAACTAACTGAACTACTTTTGGTATAATATTATAAAGGATATAAATATGTAAACAGTAACTTTCTCCCATCCTGGCATAAAGCTGACTGGCTTCTGAAGGCAGTCAGGTAGCAGGACCCATAATTATTTTATTTAGCTCAGCTCTCTATTCTGCTCAGACACAGGCTGCCTTTGTGATTTTAGGCTAATCATGTGTAACCTCCTTAGTTTCACCTGTTGTAAAACAGCTCACATTGCTAATGATTTTTCTGAGAATTAGGAGGGTGTCTGGTGTATGAAAAATTTCTTATTATTGCTGGTAGAAAGATCTGGAAGGCAGTAGCTGAGCACAAACTTAATTGCAGGTTTGTTTATTTAGGAGAAGGAGCCATTCTAACGGGCACAGATATTGAAGTGCTGCATTTTAAAAGGAAAAAAATTGCAGAGTTTATTCACAAGAGTCTGCTGCCCAAGATGGCCAAGAACAAGGCTAGTCCTCGGCGATAGTTTGAGAACCACCAACTTACATCCACTTTGTCCTTTTGTTAAGATTATCCCTTAGCACTTGAATCCCACTGGAGCAGGTCACCAAGAGTATTTTACACCCACTAAACTACCTTGGCTATTTGAAACTAGAAACCCAGCTGGCTTCACCTAGCCAAGCCGGTGTTCTCAGGGAAAGCCTCATTGCTCCCCAGACATATGCAGTATGAGATAGCTGGTGTTGGTATCATGCTACTATCATTGCTTTAAATGCAGATGGGATCACTGCTTTCATTCCCACAAAATAAAGTAAGTAGATGCAGGCTAAATATTTCCATCCTGTGTTTAAAAGCCTATTCAGTGGTCCTTGGGAAGCCAAAACTTGTGAAGGCTGGGATGACTTACCAGGTGGGAATTACCTGACCTAACTGTCTGGTTGCTTGGCCTTAAATGAACCACATCCCCTACACAGGATTTGCAGTCATTAACATACCTTCTGGTGAATCTACCAATAATTTTAATGCCATGTACTCATCTTTTAAACATAATTTAATTTTATAATAACATTTTAAAAAATATACAGAAATACCACATGAAAAACAAGCTATGTGATCTAATGCACTGGTAAAATAAATTATTACAAAGTATATTTGTTTTTAATAATGTTGGACAGCTTCCATTATGTGACATGAATATTACATATGGTTGTTGAGCTGAATCTGTTGAGAAAAGTTTAGCAGACATGCTGAATATATATTTCCAATAGACTGGAGTATAGAAATTCAGAACAATGTTTTCAGTTAAGAGCATTTTGGTCATGTTAATATACTTTTCTGACTTCCTTTGGGATTTTTTTGGGTTTTTTGAGATCTGGAGTTTCTTTTGTACTTTTGGATACGGGATAAAATCTGTTTTTATCAGTTTCTAATGTGTAGTGAGTGCAAATTATTTCAATCAATTTGGCAGGATTTTATTGGCCAATGAAACTTTTACTGTCTTGTGTTTTACTCAAGGCTCCCCATATTTTCCTTGGAGATGCCTCAGCTGTTAATCAAGCAGAGTTCACACAAACTCCTCAAATTGAGAATCACGCCTCTCATGCCTGCTGTTACTTCTTACAGGCGGGGAGAAAAACTTTGACCCAGGTTTCATCTCAGAGAAAAGATATTTTCCAAATATGTTGAATAAATATATCAGCTTATAGCAGGCCCAACTTTTGAGTGAACTCAAATAATTTACTTTTTTAAAATAATGAACATTATCATTTGTCTTTAAATTTTTTAGAGTTGAGATGTTAAAAGTTATTGCAGTGAATGTGTGGTTGCATTTGGTGAGCCTTAAGACAATTACATTTTGTAAAACTTATTCTAAGGGGTTTTTTTTCTGATTTAGAATTATATAAAGTACACTGTATTCCAAATGATAGCTGCTTTGCTTTTAAAGTAGTATTTATGACAACAGGGATATTGTAATACATGTAGTTATTGTTAAGTAGTAGAGAAAGATAGCTGAAAAAGAGTCCCTTCTTTTTCATGCAATTCAAAAAGGATTTTCTTAGCAACCTGAGGTTTTTTTTGGTGTAACACACTTTTTTCGGGGAAACTTCCATAGTTTCACAATATTTTCATTTCTAATAGTGGCTTAAAACAATTATAGTTTTAGGAGTTCTATAGTCCTCACTGCTCTAGGGGTTTTCTAAATATTTTCATTATCTGATATAAAATGGCTTTCTGCTCAGTATACCATACAAATCTGACCATGAAGTTACTTACTAGGGTAAGTAAAAGGTGTTGGTCTGTGCTTTTATTGCCCTATTTATGGAGTGATTGCTAAACCCAACAGTACCTTATAACCTCATGAATAAATCATGGAATCAGTCACTGTATTTATAAAAATGTCTGACACTTCTTTCCAGTTTCCAGCATTTGAACATCTTTCAGTGACTGAAATATATATTTACTAAATGGTGAGCAAACGAAGTTATCAGGCGTGGCTTTTGTCGTTCCCTGATTTAAGGAACTCTGAACAGCAAAGGTACTTCATCTGTGTTTACATGTACATACATACACACGTCTGTATTTTCGTGCCTGTCTGACTAGGAAGTTTATGGGTTTTTTCAAATGCAGAGGCAGCCTTGCATGAGCAGCAAAAATCTCACATTTGAAGCTGTGTCACAGAGTTGTGCCTCCTACTTAACCCTCACCTTCCTGCACAATCTTTTGGACCAGAGGAATGAAGCTTGTATGCATGAGCAGTGCAGGAAGTTCCTTAGGCAGACTGTTGGAGCAGCAAAGCAGTTCCACCACGGGACAATGACAGCACTGCTGACTGCACCACTGGTCCCACTGCATGCTGGCTCAGCTGTGGTCCCCAGCTCCATCCTGCTCCATTATATCAGGGGAAAGGAACTAGCAGGGACAGCACTGGGGCTGCTGCGTGACAGAACTGCACTGAGTTCATGTTCCTCTTGCCTTGTTGAACCTGGCTCCATCTGGGGCTTAAAGGGGCAGCGAGAACTTGCTAATGTGTAAAGGTGGAATCAGAAGCATGGCATATGTGTTGGGAAATATTAATGCCAGGCCCTGAATGCTTTATCAGGCTCCCTATGACACTTATGTTGATATTGTCAGCTATTTCCTATTTCATGTCTGAGTACATCAATAAAATGGTTGCAGCCGTTTTGTCAGATGTCATACAAACATAATCCTGCAATGTCCCAGAGACCCATGCATTTGGTCTCTGTTTTGTACCTTTTATCTGAAACTCTGTTATTCCTGTTGATGACTTTAATAATAATTTCCAGACAGCTGTGGCCATGACAGACAATGTCTCAAAACAAACTGCTAGTGCTACCTCTTCCTGGAAGACATACAGCCTAGAAGACAGGCCCTGGACATACAGTGGTCCTGGGGTCTCACTGAAAAGATTCTGAAAGTGATGTCATTTGTATTTCATTTACCACAGTGAATCCTGTGGTTATTATCACAAAGTTATGACCAAGGCTGTTTCTCACAGCCTTGACGCAGTGAGAGTCACCACTTATGCTGTCTCTTGAACACCAAAGTATAAGAATGTTGCTCCTGATTCAGCTCCTTTCCACAGCTGGGCCAAAACTTAAGTCAAGTGGTAGTTTAAAAAGCTGATTTTGTTTGTTGAAAACAAGTGACAAATCTCATGACAGGGACTATGTCAATAGGTTGCTTTTAGTACAAAAGTTTCGAGTGGGTTAAGTCTTCCCTATATTTTTGTGTGGTACATATTTGACTGTAAATAGTCCAGTACTGTAAATAGGTAAATGATAAATTAGTTTTCATTTCAGTGCAATAAAAAGTAAGTTTAGATGAATTACCGTGAAGGTAAAGGAAGTGTAAACATGTCCGTGCAAATTGGATCAACCCGGGACTCGTTTGAAAAGGACATAGGAACATTTATTTATTTGAATGTCAAAGGTATCTAACCTTACAAAATGTAGATTCAGTGCTTCTGACAGGCACAGACTATTCCTTGGAGATCTTTTAAGCAGTTTCTCTCTGTGCCTGACTTGCCAAATTCTTTGTGTATCTCCAGTACTCAATGATTTGTTTTACTCCTCATGAAACACTTTCTCTGGTCCCATTTTGAGTACTTTTATGTCTACTGTATTATTTTATTACATAGTTCAGGTGCCTGAAAGTAAATCTCCAGGACACATATTTTAATATATGAAAGTCTGGACATTATATATATATACATGTAGAGAGAGAGAGAGGGAGAGAGAGAGAGAGAGATAGTGCTAGAATTAGATACACAGATAGGTAACTGAAACTTGGACTTTCACACCATGATATTTTTGAGCACTTCTGTCATGTTTTCAGTCCTTTTCAGACATGATTTTCTGTCTTTGTAAGTAATACAGGTAGAAATTCAGTGAAAAAGTCCACATTTGCCATCTTTCCCTCTCCACACCACTCTAGAGGTATATGTGTACACTCTAATATTAAACCCAATGACTGATTGGTTTTGGAAGCATTGACAGCATTCATCCTCCACCTGATGGTATCTTTTCAGTGACAGTTTCTGTGCTATAGGCATTTTTAAATAGTTCCTCATACATGAGAACAGAATGGACTTCAAATATAGACAGTTTAAAATGTATGAAGAGAGAGTTGCCTTCATATGTAACATTCACTAATCAAAACATCAGGAATTTATAAAAGACACTTCTCAAGTAACTGTAGTGGTGTATATATAGGTAAATGTGTAATTTTCCATGTAAAAGAGGAGCAAAACCTTCTGTTAGTTTCAAGCTTATTCTCAGAGAACCGGAAGTCCACTTTCATTTACATAATTTCGATTACTTGTTAATGTTCTGTTAATATTTGGTGGGCAGAACCAGTATGAGGGACAAATAAATTTTTCTCAGGGTTCTTCATTATCACTGCCTTTCATCTCATTTAAAACATCTATTCACAAAGGAAAAGGGATACTTAGAAATCAAGAATGATTTATATTTCATTTATCTTAAAAGAAAGAATCATTGCATGATTATATGAATCTTTGTTGTTAGTTTCTTCCTATGCTAGTGTCCATTCACGTCACGTGGGCAGCCTATTATTGCTTTTCGGCTGATGGCCACCTGTATCTGGAGTGTCAGATGTTGGAGATTATCTCAATTGGTTAGAGCATGGTGCTAATAATACCAAGGTTGTGGGTTTGATGGTTATGGGCCATTCGCTTAAGAGTTGGGCTTAGTGATCCCTGTGGGTCCCTTCCAACTCAGACTATTCTGTGATTCTCTGAATAAATTTAGGGGCTAAATGAGTTTGTCTCCAGATTTAAAGGCATATTGGCAAGGTAATGTGGGTGAACTCCCAGAGGCAAACAAGGACTATGTCTCTCATATGAGGGAAAAAACCCCAGAAGATCTGATTTTCAGAGCTGCAATTTTGACATTATTTATACAGTTGGGCATAAGATTTCAGTCTTTCAGGGGATTTTTTTTCTACATGGGAATACAGGTCCATAACCAGGTTATCTTACGTGCAATGTATCTGATTTATTCTTCTCTGAATGTGGGTGTGATTGCATCAGGCTATTAGTACTCTCCAAAAACATCTCAACCTTTCTGATGCTACCAGCTCTTTGGAATACTGGATGAAACAGGATAAATCTGGCCCAAGCAACATTTATGGTAGGAAAATCACCAAGACTAGAGAAACCCAGACATACAGTAGTCTTGCTAAGGTTATTTTTTTTCCTTCAGAATGTTTCTGGTCAGAAACTCTAGTAAGAAAAAAACAAAATCTCAAAATTTAAAATTCACATTGATGTTAAATAGTGAAACCTAAAGAAATATACCTTCATGTGACTTAAAGAACATTAAAACTTCCATTACCCATAATTTCTGGGAGAGATGGCAATCTACAAACCAAGGTTACTATGATGTGATGTGGTACTTCATTTTATGTATTGAGAATGTTCAATTAATAGCTTCATAGAGAAGCACTTTTACATCTGTTTAGCTATGTCCTCTTGCGATAAATCTTGGTTAATATTTCTGCGGTGACTGCAACAATCAAGTTTTAAAAAACAGTTGTAAAGAAAAGCCTATAATTTATGTTTAGCTATCTTAACGCAGTGGCACTGCAACACATGGAAGGAATCAGGCTGAAAAATGTAGGTTGGGATGAAATAGTATTTAAGCATGCAGCAGTCAATCATGTTTGCTTCAATTTATCTTACAGCTATTTGAAAATCTCTCTGAGTAACTTGCTTGTCATATGCAGGTGCTGTCTGTGGTAGAGAACAGAGACCCTGTGCTGCCTGGGTGCTGCTGGGGTGGGTGCTGAAGCTGAAGCCGGGGGGTGCTGCCATCCCCCATGTGCTTGTGCATGTGACTGCTGCCACTTTCTGACCATAGCAGTGGCTGCCTCCTCTGTTGGAATGTTGCTGGTGGTGTTTTATGCCTTTTATTTTTCTCTAACAAGTCAACAAACAGGTTTGCAGACTGGTCCAAACCTGGCTCTATGCAAAGGACATGTAAAGCAGATTTAGGCACTTTGTCAGTGGTCTCTAATGGGCTTCATTTATCAGCCAAACAGCAAACAAGTAATATGCTATGGGCAACGTTTTGCTGTTGGCTTTGGGTTTAGGTTTTTAATATGTGCTGGCATGAAGCACACTAGAAGACCTTACTGCTTGCCAGACTGGGAATTACTATCTAATAGTTATAACAGAGATTTCAGAAACAGGACATCTGATGCTTCTTCCTACTATTTTCACTGGCTTTCTGTATGACCTTAAGTAGATAATTTTCCTCCTCTCTGTCTTAATTAACTCACCATCTATTTTATAAAGAAAATAATTCCAGCCCATCTTGGCCTAAATATAAATTATTTTTATGCTGTGTTTTTTTATGAATGAGCGTTTAATAAGTAAGGGATATTTCAAAAATAAAATTATTTTAATGACTTTCTTTTGTTTTGTGCTATGTCAGATGCTCTCTTCAAACTTGAACATGGTTGATTGTCTCCTATATCTTAAATGATTCCTCTGACTTAATCAAAAGGAGCTCTTTCAATGATGATTAAAACTCCTTCATTTGTCTCTAATAGGACCATTTTTAAAGTTGGAAAAGCCTTTAGTCCCTCTTCCATGCAATCAAACAACTTTATACGCCATTTGGTATCGCAAGTAGTAGTTTTCTTAATGCCTAGAATGCAACCAGTATCTTTCAGTACAAGAAAGGAAGTTTTAGCCTTTTTTTCCATTTTCTTTGCTCCACTTTCACTGAAGGGATGGGTAGGATACGCCCATGTTCTCACAGGTACCATAATGCCTGAACTTTTTTTCTCTTGTATTTACAAGTGATTAGGTAATTTCTTCTCTTCAAATAAAATTGAACGGTGCACTCTGGTTTTCATAACACCATGATACAGACTGGCAAATAAACCACAGGATGCTTATTTTCCTTTTCTTATTTCAAAGTGATCAGATCATCAGAAACTCAGTTAATAGACTTTGCAAGGGGGGTTAAGAACCCCTTATTTATCATACTATTTCTTCAGGAAGGTAAAAGTTAGCATCCATTTTTTTTTGCTTGGTTGTGGGTGGCCAATTATGAAGACCTGCTCTGAGTGAAAGAAATATGGGGAGAGAGGCACCTGCCTACTTGAATCCAGTTCATGCAGAAATATTTTACACTGTGGATCCTTGGCTCAGGTAGCTGTTTGTAGGCTGTGCCAGTACCTGTTTCAGCCAGTGAGCAGGACGGGGTGTTGATGCTCCTGAGTCCAAACACTTAGCACCTGTCTAAACACCAACAAAATTCTCTATCTTGAGTCCAAGACACGGGTTCAAACCTCGTAACTGTTCTCAGACCTTGCAGGAATCGGACACTGTAACAGAAAATATCTGGAAAGAGACACTGACTTGGCATGAGTCTCAATATACAGGACAAGACCCCCTTAAGATGCTGTAAATTGTGTAATTTGAAACAGGAATCTGAAGCCAGGTCTTCCACATCTAGTGTGTCTAATGTTTTTACCATCAGGCATCTTGAAAAGGAGGCAGAGTTTCCTCAATATTTCCTGTTAAGGCTATTAAATATTGCTTTAAATAACTAAATGTGGACTAGGAGAAAGGTTAAAGGGATAGGAAGCAAGGACATTCTCTGGGGACATAGTAAACTTACACTCATGTACCTGTTCCAAAGAATGCTTAATTTTTCATATGAAATGCAGGTCATTTAGTAGAGAGACTAATTTTCATCTAATAATTTTTAGATAAGCATACTGAATATGAGAAGACTGAACAGGAGACAAATACATTGCTGTTGTCACTTCAGACCCCGTGATATTTCATCTACTTGTTTTGTAGGTAATTTCCTTGTGATTAAATGGTGAAAAATGAGTCTTTTAATATTACCCAGTTAGGATGGAAATGATTTCTCCCCACCCCCTTTTTGAAACAAGTAGAATGTCATCCTGGTATTGCATGGAGGGGCAGCAGGAGCTGTGATCTGGTAAACTGATTTCATTCTTCTAATTTAGATTAAGTTGCAACCCTTTCTCGTGGAACCAGCACTCCCAGTGAGTAATCAAGGAAAGAGGGTTTACCTTTGAGTTTATACCAGTATGGCTTGGGCTGAAGAAATGCTAGGTGTGCAGAGTATCATCTAATTGTCTAGTTTTCCCTACAGGGGTCTATCCCTGTTAGGCAAACGCTGTGCCAGCCCAGCAATGGCTTGAACCTAACCTGGGTAATAAGTGCACATGAAATTTAGTAGCTCAGCAGAACCCAAAGCTTTTGACAATCAAATGGTTAACCCTTTCACAGATCTGTTTCTTGGGAATTGAATAAATGAGGGTATTGTAATGTAAAGAACATTTGTTGGCTGAAGGCCACCATGAGGGAGATTAGTGGGGGGTATTAAAGATGAAATTATAAAGTCTCAGTGAAAGAGATTCAGTTGAATTCAATGATAAATGACAGTGAAAGGAAAAGAGGGATATTTCTGAGATGAGCTGTATTTCCCTAAAGAAAAATACTTGTGAGATCAGATTTTTAAAGAAGGAGTATTCTTTTTTTATTATTGAAAAGGTTAGATTATATCATTTTTGAGAGCTCTGTTCTACTGAATGTAATAAAAATTGACATGAAGTGTTTTAAGTTTGTTGATAATTCCATACTATTCTGACCCACTTTATCTGAATATCTTAAAATTCAATTTCACTTGTAGAAGGTATTCTCATATTATCCTGCTATATAGGCTACAAAAGGCTGGTAAATCCATAGATGTTCACGACCACTCATGCAGAAATGAAATATTTAACTACAAGGGTATCTTGTATTTCAGAAGTTATTTGCTGACACTTCATTCTCTGATCCTTGTAGTCCACACAAAATGATTTGCACATAGGAAATATAAGTAAATGCTTTACAAATTGACTTTTTGAATATTTTCTCACTACTTCTAATAGATTTTATTAAGTGCTTTCTGCTCTAAAATGTTTCAAATGTTGTGGGGTTTTTTATCATTTAAAAGCACATTGCATATATTAGTCTTAAAGGATTCCTCAGTTTTCCTCAGCAAAAACAATTAGGAAATAGGGTTGCACATTCTCATAAAAAGAAATATGAAAGCTGATGTGTATTCATTATGCTTATTAATTTTTGTTAAAAGAAAGATTGATTATAATGCTTTTTTAATAGAAAAAATTCTTATACATTTTACTTATGTCTAAACAGGTAGAAAGCACTGATTTTTTGCCTAGTTTGAGTGGTTATGAATATAGAAATCTAATTAATCTTCCTTCTTTAACATTTAGAACAAATTACAGTGCACATCTCATCCAGTAAAAATGCAGTCTCGTGTCATTCTAAATCACATTAAGAATCAGTTGAAGTTGGGGAGGTTGATGTTGAACTGTCAGATTTTAGAAAGAGAGGAAAAACTTGAGATCAGATTTTCAGCCTACAAATTCAGATGGAAGAATTTAATCAGCCACTTTCCGTGTGCTTCACTGACTATCAGAAGTTCTGTCTGTCACATACAGATGTGGATGTGAATGTCTGATATGTGTTTCCCAGCTCTACCTAATTGGATAACTACAGAACTGGTATTAATATAGACAGTTAGGAATCAGTACTGTACACTGGACAACAGCCACATTTGGAACAGAGAAGATATATATTTTCGGTGTACTTTCTATGTCAATAAGCCAGAAAAAATACTTAGCAGCGAGTCAGCCTTTACACATTGGATTTTAGCATACTATTTCTATTATAGAAAATAGGTTTCCATTGTTTGTTTGAAAGCATAATTCTTCAATTTCCATGTGTATAGATAGCCTTTATTTTTATTTTGTGCTTTCTGGGATGGAAGGAGAATAGGATGACCCTTAGCAAATGCTAAGAAATGCCTATGAACCACCTCACTCCAAAGATTTTCATTCTTAGTCACTTGCCCTGGTAACCCATAGGGAGTCCCAAAGTGTTAGTAGTCACTGTCATGGATGGAAATGTGAATATTACAAATTTTACCAATGTAAAACACTTTCTGAGCCTGCCTCTTGTGCTATGCAAAGGCCATTACCCCATCTAACTCTGCAAACAGACTGTCCTTTATTATGTGTGTGATAGCATTACCATCACAGACAGTGTTCATTTTCTTACCAATCCCCACTACAGGACACGAAGAAAAAAGCTTCATGATTGAGGCAGACGCTGTTCAGCAGGATTCCAGCACTGACGGAGCAGGTTGAATAGTAACATATGTTTCAAACATTATATTGTAAAATTCCCGTAACACATCTGGTCAGTGCTGCTGCTAGAAGTCATAGCCTGACTCTACTGGGCACACTGTTTTGCCTCAGTTCAGTTACTTGCATTTAAATACAGCCTAGGCAGAATGGAAAAGCAGTGAGATTTTTGAATAATTTGCTGGAGGGCTTAAAATATCTTAGTAGAACAAGATGACTATCTAAAAAAAATAATTCTCCTGGGTGGCACATTCATGGCTTCATGACTAATTTGAGATGGCATAATTTTAGAGATACTATGACGAGGACAGAGCTGCTGCATCCTAAGACTTCAACCTACTGTCATAATGTGAAGGTATAAGGACTCCTGAAAGGACACAATACTTGTCATTTAAATTAAAAGTGCCAGGATGGTTGTCCATGTTGTTGAGTTTCTGAAATGACAACATCTCTTGTTTTGTTTCAGATGTTACCAAAACCCATACTTTAGTTATTTCAGCTATGGAGCATTTTCAGAGTCTCTCTGGAATATACACTTTAAATGAAATTGGTAAATAAAGCAGGAGGTTAATTGGTTTCTGGTTTCTATTTGGTTTTCGGTTGAATTTAAACTTTTTGGTTATGCAACCCTAAGCAGTTTGAAAACAAGTTACTTGTGAGGATATTATCTCTCTGTGAGATGCATTGCCAAAACTGCAGTTGGAAGGATGTGTAAAGTTTGTTCACACGAGCAGGGCCTCTGGCACTTGGTGTTCTCCAAAGCAGTTCTTCAAACTGATTTGTTGCCTCAGTCTGAAATAGTTCAAACAGACCAGTTTACAGGTAACACAGAAAAAACAGATCAAACAGATCTTAATTAGGTTCTGGGGAAGGCAAATGATGATGTGGAACAGCACTTTAAGGTATGATAGAAAACTGGTAGGATTTTTTCCTTTTTTTTTTTTTTTTTAAGTATAGTATCCCTTAGTGACTTCCTTATACCTGTTGTGGAAGAAACACCTAAAGAATTTTTCTTTTTTTTTGCTAAAGATCAAAATTTAAAAAAAAAAAGATAAAGAGATGTGTATGTTAGGTGAGGCCTTCAAGTTAATTTTTTAAAAAGGTAATTTATTAAGTGGGAAGGGAGTAAGGGGGTTGTAGGCCTTCTCCCCACATTTAGTGCTCTGAAGTATTACGTGTATGGTGTCAAGGCTTCTTTGCTGTGGCATTCCAGCTGTCTATCTACACACTCCTTGCCAAGCACACTCTGCCTGCTCCTTGAACCTATTCACGTTTTACTAGCTGTAAAACTAAATAAACAAAGAACAAGTCTTTTTAGGAATTTCCTGGAAATTCAAAGTGTTCCAGATTCTTGACTTTGATATCATTTGAGACTAGGCTGTGTCTTATTAAACTGCTGATACTACAGATTGTGTCTGAAATCTTGATACTGAGGCCTTCCAAGCTGCAGCTGTATTTATACTGCATGATTATAATAAATTTAAAATATAGCAAGTTGCATTGAAATGTTACTTCTCTGGCAAAAAATCCTGGGTGTCTGTTGGGTTATTACAGTTGTTCTAGGAGCAGAATGGGTTGCCTGTATTGTTTTACTGTCTTACAAACCACCAGGACACAGCAATGCCAGATGGTTGGGGTTTATAGCCAGCAATTTATGCACATTAAAAAATATTTAATGACACTTTAATCATGCTTATGAGAAGCCTGGATTTAGAAATATCTCAGCCACCAATCACCTGCAAACAATGAATAATCCCTGAGAAGGAGAGCCAGAAAAAACAAAAGATTGTGCATACCTTCTTGGAATTATGAACAATTTTCTAACTTGATGGAAATTCAAGTAGTGTCAAAAGTTGTGCAAAGGAAAGGTGTAGAAAGGCCATATATGTAATAACGCAGAAACACATCTATATTATATTATATTTAAGTTTAGCATGACAAGTATGAAGAAATTGAGTTGAAGTGTAGCTAAATATGGACATAGTGTCTCATTGAAAATTTTCACCTCCTCCCTGGAAAAGTTCTTTGGGAAGTTTAAATAAGAAGAAAACGATACAAATACTATGGCACTTGCGTCACTCCAGATTTGAAGATGACATTTTCATGTCTTCTGAAAGTGTTAGAGATCTTGAAATTATAAGTAAGGAGATGAGTGCAGAGAAGTAAAGACAGCAGAATAAGGATAAGTACTTGAGATGTAAAAAATTAGGCAAAGACAGTTATTTTAAAAAAGCTTATTGTGTACAACCTGTTTAGACTCAAATAGAGAGATCTCATCAATCATTAAAACTGATTCACGATTCCCAAAATAAGTGCCTGTTTTCTTTACTTGTAATTTTGCCAAGCCTGAAACATCTGTTCTAAAATTTCCCATACAGACTAAATTTTTGGAAAATTTCAATCCCAACAGATATGTTTCTTCCAAGAATAAGATTAGACTGAAAAATGTAATGATTTATCCAGGGCCACAATGGAAAATTTAAAAAGATGCACTTTGCCTGCACCTTAAATGTTGTAGCACAGTGGCTCAATCACAAGTTAGCTCTTCTTTACAAATCAACGTGATGTGTGTTTCATAATTCAATGTCATTTACTAAAAATCTGTGCCTCTTGAGAGAAGCACTTGCCAAAGAGTGTTGTGGTTTTTTTGGTTTGTTTGTTTTGTTTTTTTTTTTATATTAACCCCATTTTAAACACGTAGTCATGTGAAATTGCAAGAGCATAACTGAGTAACTGTGGTATCCCTTGGCTGCAATATGTTGCTAGTTATCAGGATGTGATAATGTGGAAGCTAGAAAGGAGGGAATTGATCTTGAAGGTTTTTATCTTCATGTATTTCTCATTATAATTAATTACCATAAATAATAAAAATGCATTTTTAGTTGTACAGTGTTAGAAAATTAAAAACTGTGTCAGCATATGATGGAGCTGCAGAATGATTCTTGTGGAAGGTTTTATTTTTCTCAAAAGAATGCTAGTTACATCAAGAGATTTCAGTCCACTTTTGAAAAGAACCATTTAGACTTCACTGTTATGGAATTAGAGGAGCCTTAAGTAAACCCCAAATTTAGCCCCCTCTGTGAGAAGAAAGCCTGGACCATGAGCCTTGCTTCCCACTTTGGGCCCGTCCGTAAAATTCAGAGGGGTTTAGTTCAACATACACTGTTTAACATACATCTAATTCAAATAGCCTTCTGTAGAGAATCTTCAGTGCATTCATCCTTCCACAAAGAGGTTCTCCATAAAAGCTCTCCCTTTCAAGCCAGATAGCTCCTGTACATGAATAACTTTCACCATAGGAACTCACTGAGGCAGCAAACCCTGATCTTAGTGTCTTTTCAGAAATAACAGGCTCTTGGAACAATATTCTCTAAGACCCCTTCAGAAGCAATTAACTGCTTCCAGTACACCTGGAGCATATTAAGCCTGGGAGAGGCCTTAAAGCTACAGTTCACATTTCACTTCAGTCTGGTAAGAAATCAAATAAAAGGGGGAATTTAAGAAGTCAGCTAATGCTTATTCTGTATTTCTGGCAAGCAAAATATTCATAGAAGGTGCTTGCTTCCTTTGGCAAGAGAAACACTATTTCCAGCTTAGGAAGCTTCATACTGTATGAATATTTAATTTCCCTTCACTTTAACTAGAGAAAATGTATAGCAGAACATTTTAAAGGCTTTTCTCAGTTTCCAGCTGTGTGATCTATATATCAACATAAAGATCTATGGCATCTGCTAAGACTACCTGCTTTCAGAAGTGACACAGGTGTAGCTATGGTCACCAGCTTGTCACATATCTAGTTATTAAGTGATAATGATATTTGATGACATGCATTCATTAAAACCGCCAAATCAATGACAGCTGTGTCTCTCTAAATACTCCCCTTTTGGCTTTGAGTCTATTCTCAGCACACGGATGATTTCGAGAAAAAAATCATAAAATTATTTAGTAACCTCTGTAAAGTTCAGGTATATCCTCTGCTGAAGCTTATGTCCCTCAGACTATACCAATTCACAGTGGGTGATCATTACTGGATGTGAATTTCCCCTTCTCTGAGAAGGTGGAAAAAACCAAACAAACAGAAAATTCTTCGGAGAATTGAAAAGCAATTAAAGAATATCGAGAGCTCTAGTTTTCCTTTAAAACTAGGAAAAATTTTTTGAAAGGTCTAAAGTCCTGGCGGTCAAAGAGGACAAGAAATGTCAGGAGTAAGCACATCTAAGTATGTGGCATTGAGATGGCAGTTTTCATATGCTGATCCTACCAATGATATCCCTGTCACCACTGATACTTGATCATGTTCTCGATAAAATCACCAGGACATGGATGAGATAAATCTGAAATAAACTTTTTGCTTTGCTAAAACTGCAGGAATCAGAGACAGCTAGTATCCATCTAACTAGGATCTAGCAGAAAGAGTAAAATACTGATTCCCAATTTTAAAGAGCCACGATCTGCATGCAAGCACAATGCACTTCAGAATGAATGTGCCAATTCAGTGTGGTTGGTTTTATTAGCTAATAGAGGCTATATAGATCTATATCTCTTCCTGGTGAATGGACGAGAACTGACCTGCATTTCATTCTTGTTCCATAGCTTGCCTTGCAACTGGCAAGGAGCATTTATACCTGTTTAAGGACTAGGACAGGTTTTTTTGTGCTTTAAAGCTTCATATGAGATTCAAATAATATCCTGTGAAGCAGAAAATAATGATGACTGAGGAGTCAATGACACTAAAGGAACAAACCTAAACTGGGAGGAGCTGTCGACTCCCTCAAGGGCAGAGAGGTCCTGCAGAGACATCTTGAAAAAATACAGAGATGGGCAATCACTGACAATATGATGTTGAACAAGGGAAAGTGCCAGATTCTGCACCTGGGATGCGGCAACCCTGGGTGCATGTACAGACTGGGGAATGAGATGCTGGAAAGGAGTGCCACAGAAAGAGACCTGGGCATCCTGGTTGACGGCAAGTTGAATCTGAGTCAGCAGTGCCCTGGCAGCCAGGAGGGCCACCCATGTCCTGGGGTGCATCAGGCAGGGCAGGCAAGGGAGGGGATTGTCCCGCTCTGCTCTGCACTGGGGCGGCCTCACCCTGAATATTTTGTGCCCTTCAGGGCACCACAGTATAAGAAAGATATAAAGCTATTAGAGAGCATCCAAAGCAGGGCAACAAAGATGGTGAAGGGCCTTGAGGGGAAGCCGTGTGAGGAGTGGCTGAGGGCACTTGGTCTGTTCAGGCTGGAGAAGAGGAGAATGAGGGGAGACCTCATTGCTGTCTAAAACTTCTTTGTGAGGGGAAGAGGAGGCAGACACTGATCTCTTCTCTGAGGTGACCAGTAACAAGGATCAAGGGAATGGCCTGAAGTTGTGTCAGGGAGGTTTAGGTTGGATATCAGGAAAAGTTTCTTCACACAGAGGGTGGTTGGACACTGGAACATCTCCCCAGGGAAGTGGTCACAGGACCAAGCCTGACAGAGTTCAAGAAGCATTTGGACAATATTCTCAGGCACATGGTGTGATTATTGGGGTGTACTGTGCAGGGCCAGGAGATGGACTCGCTTATCCTGATGGGTCCCTTTCAACTCAGCATATTGTATGATTCTATGACACAGATATATTTAAAATTTGGGTAGATAAACTTTCATCTGGCATTCCCTAATAGGTAATCCTGTCTGAAACACTGGCTATTCAACTTCAATGTTCTTTGAACATGTTTTAAATAGGCACAATATAAATGATATTCCCTTCAATTGGCACTTCTCCTGGGACATGCATGCCTTAGAGCATTTTTAATAACTTACAGACGTTCTATGAATGTAATGGAAAACTGTCTATTGTTCTTCCACTGGACAAGGAACACTTTACCTTTATAAGCATACCACAATATTTTGTGACTCTTTCTCTCAAAAAAGCAGCTGCAGAAGGCTGAGAGCAGAAAGAAAGATTAAGGTGACCATGGCTTTTTTTTTTAATCTTAAGCAATCTGTCAGACTAGGCAAAAGCAAAGGGACAAATCACAATATGCATATATGCATCAACTAAATGAAAAGATCAACTTAGCTCCTTTTTATCGGTAACTCTTCCAAGGTTGGCAAGGGGTTGCTCTGTATGATTTCAGCACACTCAGGAGAAAGCAGTCAATTTGGAAACATGGGCGAGAGTGAGGACATGGGTCTCAAGGGTAAAACTGGGAGGTTACTCTCTGAACATGACTGGTAGCTTGAAGAGTAGCATCAGTCTTGTCTTAAATGATTTCTGTTCTCATCCCTTTTTCTGGTGTTTCAGTAAGGTAAGTAGCTGAGCACTGCAACAATGAAAATGTCCTGAAAGTCCTATGCTGACTCTTTGACTCACACCTTCTCAATAGATACTGTGCCCTAAATTTAGAAAGTATTTCTTTTTTTAGTCAACAAGTAAACAAAAATGGATAAAAATTACATAGTTTTTTTTTTTGTTCCTGATATATTGGGTTGATAATTTTGGAGACCTACTGTAATACTTTAGAAGGTTATTGTTATAATGAAATAGGAATACAGCCAAATAATTAGAAAAAATATTGGAAAAGAGAAGCTGTATAGGAAAAGGAATGGTATACGAATAGCACAAGAGAATTAAGAGAAACTAGAAGGAAAATGTTTTAGAGGCCTGCAAATTCATTTTACAACAACTTTGGGAAAAAATTATATTTTTGCAGGATTCTGTATTTTACAATTGAGACAGAAAGAGAGAGCCTACTCATTTGACAGTTAACTTTATCAATTGTAAATGTTTGCATTTATACCTTTGAAGAGAACTTTTCCCTTTGGAAGTGTTCATCTACAGTAATTTCTAGAAAGAAGTTACAGAATATTTTTATGTTCAACTACACCAGTAATTTTACATTTCCCATGTAATCTATTTCTTTCTTTTTGTATCAGGTTTGCTGGACTCCTTTTTTCTCAATCTCTCAGATTAGTTTATTTCTGTTTTTTAAAGATACTTTAGCAGAAGGGAAGAAACTACTTTACATCTAGTCTCTGTGAAAGTGGTTTCATTCAGTAAGAAGTTATCTTCTTTTAGCTTGCGTTTTTATACTTAGGCCAGGAAGGAAAAGGATGTGGTATTAGCCTTTGGAAATGATTGCTTTCATTTTGTCTGCTTCATGTGATGTTCATAGCATTTTTGAAAAATCATATACAAAAAAAAAAATTTGTAGCACTTATTTTGGGTACTGGTTTTATGTCTTAAGAGTGCCTAGCAGACACCTTTTCAGTACCAATAGATTTTTCACCAGTCTTAAACTTTAATGCTTCTG
The DNA here is from genome assembly GCA_013398115.1 of Falcunculus frontatus. Lineage (NCBI taxonomy): Eukaryota > Metazoa > Chordata > Aves > Passeriformes > Falcunculus > Falcunculus frontatus. The sequence continues at coordinate 691,992 of VZRV01001162.1, forward strand.
GAAGATGCTCTTCAGGTAAGTCTTCAGGCCCTATTTCTGCAATTGGATCCACTCAGGTGAAATAATGCCAAGACCTGTTCACTTCAAATAACTTGCAGATGACTAAAATTTTTGGGTAGCTCTTGAAAGTTATCACTCTACTGCTTTCGTATATGTTCAAGGTGCTTTCTATAAAACACTTGACATACATTTTTGTATATCACAACCAAACAATGGTTAAACAGCAGAAGATTTCATAAATTCATCTTTTTGATTCTTACTTATAATCGTGTTGATAACCTCGAATTGTACTTACCAAATAATTCCTTGCGTGACAAAGACCCACAAAGAGGTTGTTTTGGTTCTCAGTTGCTCTAACTCTATCATGGGGAATGCTCTCCAAAGACCTGAGAGACTGAAGTGTTCCTACCTCAGAGGTAGGATTTGAGTGTGGGTCTTGTGCAGCTGAATGCTCTAGTTGGGTTTATTGCATTATTTACACTTGCTAACTTACTACTGCTGGCTCTCTGCTGTGGTCACAGGCATGGGCCTCTGTTAAGCACCTAAGACCTGAAGGGAGTTCACGTCTGAGAACCTCAGGAGGGAAAAGAGGCAATCAGTGCCCAGCCTGATAGAGATAGGTGAGTCCCTTGCCTGGGAGTGCTGATAGATACCCTTATGAATTTCCTACTTTGTGTCATTTCCCTGCCTTCAGTGGATGCTATTCTCACAAGCCTATTTCTTCAGGAGCTTCAAGGTAGCAGGAGCCCACGTGCCTGTCACAGGGTTACAGATTCCACAGAGCAGCAGGGTAATTAGGTTCAACATTGCAACAATTTACTCTGAAGTCCATTAGGTGGACATAGACTTGTAAGTTTATCTCTGAAGACTGGAGAATGGCATACAAGGATAATTATCACGAAAAGTGGAAAAGACAGCCTGGAAAAATAACGTCAGGAAAATTAGGAGGTCTCAAAATAAAGGAAGTGACCTTGTAGTGTATAAATAATGACAAACAGTGGAACAAAGGTTGTACTTTTATTTTGAGAAATGAGACAAAGGACTTGACAATACTCACAGATAAATAGAAGCATAACATCCACAGGAGCCCCAACTGTCAGAGGTCATTCTGGAGTCACATTTTACAAGTCACAGGCTTCAAGCCTTCTTTGGTAACATTTCAGCAAATAAAACAAAACTGAACTTCCAAGATTTCTCACTAACCGTAGCAGCTATTCATCATTCTAAATCTCTACCGGCACTTTCAGAGCTTTTCTGTCACAGTCACTGGAGTGGCAGGAAATTCCTGTATGGAGCTTGTCTTTTCACCCAGCAGTTCCAATTACTTCAGTCCTTGACTGTCACTTTGACAGCATTACTTCTGAGCCATCCAGCAGTGTGATAAAAATTAGGAAACAACAAAAACAACACGTGGCTTTTGAATAGGGTATTTCTTAAAAAGCGTTTGAATATGTGTGAGTTAATTACCATGCTCCCATGGTCATAAACCAGAGCGGATTTTATCATTTGTATTTCTTTTATCTGTAGTCAGGTGTTTCTTCTTCAAGACCTGTCACAATAACTGATACAATTTCCCCGTCTTCCTGGTTCAGCAGAGTTGGTACTTGTAAATGTTATTGCAATTATCCTATACTTTATAATGAGAATAAATGGATTTTTAAAAATAAACAAGTATGTTCAGAAATTCCTTGATGTTTTCATTCATCAACACTCCTACATTTTAAATGTGAACTACTTCAGGTACATGTAAAAAACACTTTTAAAAGTATTAAAAATCTGAAATAGAAAATACTGTTGCTGTTTCTCCACACATGTGCCATTAATTAATAGCCTGCATTTTGAGTATAGACATAGCCTTACTATTTGAAACAATTCCTTGGAAACAGTTTTTACAATAATAAAATTTATTAATGTACTTGTGTCCACTGGGCTTGTAAAGACCAATTTCTAGCAGAGTCTGAATAAAACAATGACAGTCCTGCTGAATTCTGTGAAGCCTTAAGACTCAGCTTCCCTTTGTTAAAAATCAAAATGTGTCAGAAATCTACTGACTCAGAATAAAATCGCAGGCTACAATTTCACCCTTGGGCTTAATCAAACATGTGGTGTAATATCAAATTTATTGTGTACTTTTGCTTTGAGCTTTGCTGACATTTCAATGCCATCAGCAGTAGAAATGTCGAAAAACGTGATTGTCTTTTTCTGCATTTGGATATGGTGCCACAGTTCACCTTGGCTTTAACAAGTTTCATGATATTGTCCATTTTTAAGCTGATAGAGGCCATTTTAAAGATCATATTTGTGTATATAAAGAATTTCATATCACACTATGGTTGTTATCATGAACCACTAAAACACTACTTTTCACATTCTGCTATATGGTTGATTTTAAAGTCCACAGTCCTTGATTACCATATTTATGCATGCAAAGATTATGTGATGGAATATGATAAATATATAAATAATATACCGGATACTTTTTTCCTTTCAGACATTTAATTGCTACATTTTAGACCCCAAAGCACAATTTTTTTATCTTAATCAAAAGAAGAAATAAACCTGTGCATAAAAAGAAATAAACCTGTACAAAATCTATACATTCAGTATCATGTTGCAGACACTTTTTTTTTAAGCAGATAAAAAGCTTCCAAGTGTCTAGGACACGTGCATTATGCCCATGCCTCTGTGTTATATATATATATATATATATTTATTGTTTTAGTGTATGTGTGTAAAAATAAAGCAGAAGTTTGAAATCTTATTTTCTTTCAGTATTTATACTGTGAAAAATGCTGGTCTTCTATATTTGAAATTAGGGCTGAATTTTCTGCTATTACTGTCTAACTTTATTCAGGCATCTCAGTTTTGTGAAGAAATCTTGATAGTGAATGACATCTTTCTTGCATTTGATAAATAAATAAATAATTGTCTTTCTCAACAATGCCCTTTCTTCAAGCACCTCACACAAACTGGAAGTTTATTTTTGCACTCACTAGTGAAGTAGGTATTATTACTGTATTTCAAAAACACAGGAGGTGAGATGCTGTAGGGCTATGCTGTACTACCCCCAGACCTAGGTGTCTAACTGCATGTCTGTGTTGAAAGCCCTCCCAGTGCCCATGCTCACATATGGAGGCTGGGGCAATAGCAGCTCTCCTGTGGATGGCAAACCTTGCTACCCCTGGAACGAGAGACACAGGGTGGCAACTCCTTACGCTGGTGGTGTCTCTCAGGACCCTTTGTCATGAAACCTGTCATGTCAATCCCTCATCTGCCATCTAATCAGGGTGTTGCTTATACTGTCTAGCAGAAGTTTCCACCAGCTAAGTTGCCTAGATGCCTGTTTTCACATAGGCTTGTCTCTATACTGTTGACCCAGTGGACACCCCATTGCTGCAATATTCCAACTGAAAAATGTGTTCAAGCACAGCATTTGTAAAGAATGAACACAGAATTTCCTTAAGTATGCACAGGATCTTACGCCATAACTGAGAAAATACAGCACTCCTGAAAGTCAGTGCTAAAACTTCGGAGCTGTGGTTTTTTCATATTTTGTTCCTGATGCTCTTTAGGAAATCAAATTCTTTATTTTCTTTCTAACTATGAAGTCCATATGAAATGCTACTTATTCAGCATCGTGTGAATATCAGTGATTACCTTCTAACATAAGTGCAATTCAAAAGATTATTACACTCTGATTAGGTCTTGTTATTATTGTTTGTTTCTAGGATCCTGTTTTTCTGTAGATCCTCATCTGCTGCCTACAGAGAATGCTGGATAGAACACGAAACAGAAATGAGCTTTAAGTGACATTTACACCTCCTAATCTGAGCTATTTGCAATTATTTTATAATCTTACAGGAGAAGCATTAACAGCTGATTGAGACTACAAATGATGCAGGTAACAGCCACAAGGATGAGTCATCAAGATCCCACTGTTGCAGACCTGGCTGGGATTCTTCAAACTGTAAACCAATGTTAATGTTAAACACGCTCCATGACAGACTAAATTCTAAACTTCTCTTTGGCAGTCCTCCTAAATACGGAGTGACACTGTAGCAGTGAGCATTGAATGCTATCACATCAGCCAAATGTCTGTGTCCAAATTCCGGCTTAATTATATTGTGAGTAAAATTTAGCACCCTGTCAGGTACTAACCATGCTGTAGCTCCCCTCAGTTTTATTTAACCTTTCTGAATAAAAGTCAATGGCCATCTCTGACCCATGTAACATTAGTTTTGCCAGTGTAATCCAAATTTCCTCTTTACAGTCAGTGTTTCCTACTGTATTTGGTTTAACGTTTTGGGCTTTTTCACAGAGTTTAATCTGTGGAAGTCATTCATTGTCCCATCTGTGAGGGTCAGAGGCCACATACAGATTCTTCTAGGATCATCTTGATATCTGGACTGCAGGTTGGCTGTGCTTAGAAAGGCCCAATACAACAGTTGCAGCCCTAACCTGCTGTTCTTTATTTCTCTTTAGTAGCTGTGTTTTCTGCTCTATGTGCAACCCACCGCCTCAGCAAGCAACTCTGTATGGGGCCTCTGCCTGTCACTGCTCTTCACCACCACAGTAACCTGACTGCCCCAGTATAGTGTGGCAAAACAATATAGATCAGAGAAAGGTGTCAAAAACAAGTGGAGTTCTGGGAAAGAGCTGAATGTGTTGTCATGTGAGGCAATATACAAGTGGTTGCTCTGGGAGCAATCATCTGTTCATCCCTGGGCCAGAGGATTGAAAACTGATGCTGACAATGGTCCTCAGCTCAGCAATGTACATGGGACATTGTCCTACTGCCACTGGCTGGAGCTGATGTGAAGGTCACTTGCACTGAGTCACACCAGTTTTTGATTGTGTACTGTCTTTTCCAGAGAGAAAAAGCAGCTATCAGATGAAATCTGAATAAGGCAGGTTTGAAACAACAAAAAATCCTCTTCATGTAATTAAGTTAACACAGGACATTTGTGGTATTAAAAGTTGATATAGGCTGAAAAAGAATGAGCTACTCAAAAAAGCTACTGAATAACAACAACTACCAAATTCAGCTAGTTATGAACTGCAAATATGTGTAGCCTGGTAGAGTAGACTTAGGAAATATAACTTAATAACCTTCTCCACAGCCTGCTGAGGAAGACTTGGGGATGATGGTTAATGAAAAAATCAACATGAGCCAAAAAATCAACTACAGCAGTGTGTAGTTGCAGCACAGAAAGCCAACCAAATCCTGGGCAGCTTTAAAAGCAGTGTGGCTGGTAGATCAGAGTGATTCTTCTGCTCCACTCTGCTCTTGTGAGATCCCCCCTGGAGCACTGCATACAGTTCTGGTGTCCCCAGCATGAGAACATGGAACAGTTAGGGCAAGTTCAGAGGAGGGCCGCGAGGCTGATAAGAGGACTGGAGCACTTTCCCTATGAAGACAGGTTGAGAAAGTTGGGGCTGTTCAGCCTGGAGAATAGAAGTTTGTGTGGAGACCTCATAGCAACCTTCCAGTATCTGAAGGGGGCCTACAGGGAAACTGGAGAGGGACATTTTATCAGGAATTTTAGTGATAGAACAAGGAATGATGGGTACAAATCACAGAATCACAGAATCACAAAGCAAGCTGAGTTGGAAGATACTCAGAAGGCTTATTGAGTCTAACTCTCAGCCCAGCACAGGACCATCCCCAAGAGTCACACTAAGTGCCTGAGAGTATTGCCCAAATGTATCTTGAATTCCATCAGGCTTGGTGCTGTGACCATTTCCCTGGGGAAGTGCCCAACCACTCTCTGTGTGAAGAAACTTTTTCTAATATCCAACCTAAACCTCCCTGATACAACTTCCAGCCTCGGAACCTATCACTGGTCACTACAGAGATCAGTGTCTGCCCCTCCTCTTCCCCTCAGGATGAAGTTGTAACTGCAATGAGGTCTCCCCTCAGTCTCCTCTTCTCCAGCCTGAACAGACCAAGTGACCTCAGCCACTCCTCATACGGCTTCCCCTCAAGGCCCTTCACCATCTTTGTTGCCCTCTTTTGGATGCTGTCTAATAGACTTTATATCTTTCTTATACTGTGGTGTCCTGAAGGGCACAAAATATTCAAGGTGAGGCTGCCCCAGTGCAGAGCAGAGCAGGACAATCCCCTCCCTTGCCTGCCCTGCCTGATGCACCCCAGGACATGGGTGGCCCTCCTGGCTGCCAGGGCACTGCTGGCTCAGATTCAACTTTCCCTCCCCCAGGTCCCTTTCGGTGTTGCTGATTTCCAGTATCTCATTCCCCAGTCTGTACATGCACCCAGGGTTGTCCCATCCCAGGCGCAAAATCCGGCACTTTTCCTTGTTGAAATTCATGTGGCTGGTGATTGCCTAGTCCTCTAATTTAGGTTAGGTATTAGGAAGAAATTCTTTACTGTGAGGGTGGTGCGACTGGAAGAGGCTGCCCGGGGAGGTGGTGTGTGCTCCAGTCCTGGCAATTTTCAAAGCCAGGGTGCGTAAGGCCTTGAGTAACCTGGGCTAGTAGGAGGTGTTCCCACCCATGGCAGTGGGGGTTGGGACTAGATGATATTTAAGGTCCATTCCAACCTCTTAACATTCTATGATTCTATGAACTATAATTGTTTTTCCAGAGGCATGTTCTCCAGGCTAATGTTAGAGACAACATAATGAGGTACTTTGAACTTGGTCTTACCTGATACAGGGATGAGTGGTCTATTATGTCCTCTCCTTATTTTATTCATTTCATTAAAAGAACCATTGATTTCCTTATATATTCCTATAAACAGGATTAATAAGTGCTTAATTCTGCTTCATGTTGTATTCGGTATAGTTTTATTTCTAGAAAAGTTTATTTAATTTATTAAGTGATGCAAATGTATCTCAAGTTTTATGCTATGAATGGAGAACGGGACATTGTTACTGTAGACAAAAAGAATAGTGACATTTTGGTTTTGAGGTACTCACTGTAATATTGCTATTAATAATCAGGTTTTTTGGTAGTAAGATCAGGCTTAAGACTGCTTATGTTTGATGAGGCAAGGATTTCTCAGTGTTTCTTTGTTTTAAGCAGTCCGCTAGCTCCACAAATTAGAATTCAATAATGAAGTGGAATATGATATATGAGCTACACCCATACAGACAAGCTGATCATCCTCTGTTTTGCTTGAAGGTCCAATTTATCTGATTAACATCTGTGCATATACATTAAGATCCAACCTCAGCTAAAAGTACTTTTGACAGAGAAGCCCAGGTGGGAATGACAACTTTATGCAAGGCTCAACACTTCACCTGCGATAAGGACATGGAAGCACAAGTGCTCTCTGGCTAAGGGCCACAGGGCATTTCCCACTGTGAATTGGAAAGAGGAGGCTGTCCCTGAGACCCCTTCCTTCTGCCCTGATGTGTTTTCTGAGCAGTGACAGAGCAAGAACCTTAAAGTCAACAGACACCACCAGGTAGTTTCTCCTGCACAGCTTGATAGCAGCACCCTAACTCCATAACTGAAACCTGTTTCCTAGCACATTTCATATTTCACATGGCATGCAAATGAATTAATCTTCAGAGCATTCCTATGCAGCAGGTAAATGCTGCTCTTAAATAAAAAACCCCAACCAGCCAACTCATCAGAAGACAGGAGACAGGCAGTGACAGGAAGGCTTCTGAAATTGCCTTGCATCTGGGCTCAGAATTCAGGAAGTCTTTTCATTCCTGCTATTGCATAGAGGTCATCTTGCTCTTTGATGTAGTCTAGAAAATGAAATGAGCTATTAACATCTGGATACATTGCACCATTAAATTAGAAACATTTACAAGCCCAGCATTGCACATAAAACGTAGATAGCAATTCTCATGATAGAACTATAACCAGACTTTGTTTCTTCATTTTGGATAGTGTGACCTGTGGTCTCTCTTTTCTATTTGGCTTGTGGTTTACTGCATTATGGAATTTTACATCCACTTAAAGGCCAGCCAAAGTAAAATACTTTGTTGGAGGTGAGATGTAAATAAATGTTTGATCTTGCCCTGCCATTTTTCTTGGGCCTTCTGCAGAGGTGGGTTAAAACATGCCAGTATTCATTAAAGGAAATATATTTTAGAATCCATACTGTATTGCTCATAAATATTTCAAGGTACCTGCAAACCTAGGTTAAGAGCTGTCTTGTCTCAGGAAACTAAAATGACACCTACTGTACACTCATTTAGTTCTTTACACTACAACCATGTTCAGGAGTAACTAACTGGACACATATGAATATTTATTTACAATGCCAGCTTTCACCACTGCTTCCGCATGCTAGCTTGGAAGTAATCAACTAAACAAAGAAAGGAAAGCAAGGAATTCTCACAAACCTTGTTGTTCTAGATCTAATATCTAAACCCCAAATATAAATTATTGAATACTTTGTTATAAGAACCTAAGTATTTTTTCCCCCGTATTTTTACATTAAACAGATGCTGTAGGTACAGATGTAGTCTTTTTGCATTTACATAAAGCTGCTGTTATTAAGAATATCCACATGAGAGAAGGTTACAAAGACAATCCTTGTAAGAGGGTGAATCAGATAGCATATATTGTAATATAGAGTACTTTTTGCTGTAGCTGAATGACACATTTAGAAAAGCTGATACTTTGATGAGAAGATCAACTGCACAGTATTCTCCCAGAATCTTCTCCAGAGTCTCAATGCAAACTAACATAAGGACGTAACGTATGTGTCAAGAGAAATAAACACACATTAAACCAGACATTCATTTTCCTCAAACTACACTCTGAAAGCATATGCAACAAAATACTGGGAAAAGATAGGAATACCAATTTTACAGCAACAGTCACATTTCAGATAAAAAAAAGCTTTTGTATGAACTTGTATCCACAGTCCCCAGCATAAAATATTAATAGTTCCAGCTATACTGCTTTATAACTGAGGAGGAAATGATCCTAGGAGAGAATAATTTGATTAAAAAATCCTGCTGTTCAACAAGTATTTAGTATTTGTAATTAAAAATGTATATCTCATGGCTAATATGTAGGAACATTGATGAAATATGTTTGATGATTTTATTCAGGTGTGTGATCAGAGCTTAGCATAAAGAGCCTCATATAAAATTGCAAAGGACTATTGCTGAGCTCATATACTGAGGCATTAAATTATCTTATTTTTAATAACTTGATTGACCTAAAATGCTCTTCCTGTTTTTCGTGTGAGGAGAACTCTAGTTAAATGCTGTATTCGCTTGTTCTCTTTTTTTAAAATAGTCTGGGAGGAACTGAACGGCATTGTTCTTCCCCTCGCTATGTACTGGAGGTCAGGGATTTTTGTTTCTCACAGGGCACCTTTGCTTTACTCTGCCTCACCTCCTTACAACGTCCAGAAGAGGTGGCAAGCTGCTTTTGACAACATGAACCTTGCTACGTTCAGTGTGAAAAGGGAGCTGGTTGTGGTCAGATGTGGGCAGCAAGTTGTCATTTAGAAAAGAGCTCCCATCTAATGGATAAAGTATTTTTAAGCATGCTGGAATGGCTCCACAGCCAAGCTGTTATAAATGAATAGGCCTTTTGTTCTGAGCCTTGATCTCTTCCCTCCTTCCTCCCTTTCTCCCTCCCCCCACTTCTTTGTCAGGATGAGTCAATATCCTTATAATTGGGTGTCCTTTCTGGACTTTTTCCCGAGATTTTAGGCATTAAGAAAGTTCAGATCCTTAAACACATAGCCCAGGTGCCCAGAAACCCTTTTTTTCTTTAAGAGATTTATCGCATCAAGAGGTATTCATTTCAGAAGGCTCAACAGTATTGTTATGGAGTTTTTTGCTGCACATAGAAAATGTAAAAGGAACTCAGTTGTACTTCACTGAAATGGCATTATCATCCCAAGAATGAACAAGCTGATTTGTTATGTCTTTAACAAGAAGCCCATCAACTTCTAAATTGTGTTGTGGGATTGTTCTGAAACCGTGGCCTAGTAACTACCCTGCTATCTTGGTGGAAGCTCTGATTCTGTCATCACATCCTTTCTGACTGCCTGAGAAAGCAAAAGTGGGTAGAGCCTTCTCTGTCAATAATAACACAGGTGAGAACGGCCAAACTGGGACGCTGATAGTCAGGCAAGACTAAAAATCTGGTAATGGTGCCTCCTAATGAAGACCTCTGACATGGTCCTGCTGAAGATTATTTACAGGTGTGTTCACTGATTTTGCAAATTCTTGAGAGTCCTGAGAGTTTTAACAAATAGTAACTGCTTGGAATTCACTGGTACCTAGCATCCCAGGATCCCTGGCAAATATAACCTTCCTGGGAAGCAAATACTGCCATTCTTATTTTAGGTAATTAAAAGGAGACACACAAAGATTGAGTGTTTTGCTTATAGATGCAGCGAAAGTTTGTGGTAGAGTTTAGAAGAGTTGAGGTTTCCTGTGTTTAAAAAAAAAAAAAAAAGATGCAGAAGAAACTATGTTTGAAGAAATGCAGTTGGGACTCAGAATTTTTATGCACTGAGATCATGTTCACTTTGAGGTTTGAGTGACTTTTAGAGAACAAAAATGGAATCCCTCATCACATTAGAGTGAAATTCTGTGCATTTCTTTGTGCAAAACAGAATGTAATGATTGAACTGTACAAACCATTTATGTGTAGGGATGGTCTCTTGTATGGACCAAGTCTGATGTCTAAGGGAAAGAAAAGCAGCTCTTTGCAAATCAGTATAATATCTCATTATATGTAGATGTGAAGGAATTATTCCACACTTTTACTGCGGAATTTTTCTTGCACCTTTCTCTGAAATAACTGGTGTTGCCTGCTCTCTGAGACAGGGAGCTCTAGGATAATCTCCAGAGTGATTCAGCATGGCAGTTCCTCAGATGTATCCTATCACCACATGAGACCATGTGAGTCACAGGAATTACAGAGCATCTGTGAGCAAAAAGGAGTGAAAATCTGCACCCCCTGGAATGACAGGGGTCTTCCTCCCTCCTTCTTCTCCTCCTTCTGAAATTAACTATGGAGAAGAAACTAGACACTGAAATCAGACAACTAGCAACTGTAAATAAAAGTACTCATGTATTTTACTGTGCAGTCATAGCCCATCTCCTGTCCTTGCCAGGATGTTGTTTAAAAAACACTATTAAGTATGTTCACCAATTCAGATTTCCTCTGTTATCTCTGCAAATCATTTGTGGATATGAAATGAGAATATCAGAAAGCTGAAGACAGAAAACTGTTGGAGTAAATGAGGCCTTCTCTTCTTTTTTTCTGTAATGGTCAATGGAAAGGATAAACATGTTATATTCCTTTTCTGATTAATACTCAAGGAAGTGCCAGCTTGCCAGTGGAAGCAAAGTTACCTGCTTCCTGCTTAGAGGGACTCTCCAAACCTGCCTGCCCAACTCTTCAGCACCTTCCACTTTCCTTCTTCATTTCCATTAAATTGAGAGGGTTGAATTTTATACAGTTTTAGACTGATGCATATGAGTTCAGAGGAGGAGGGAGAATGAGGATCAGAAATGTCACCAAGCATGTTCAGATCAGGTTACCTAGTTCTGGAAATCACCATATTACAGACTAACATTCTTGGGTTTAGTAGTTCAGCTGCAGAAGAAATTACCTCCTTTTAACCTGAGTACCCATAATGCCTTCTTTGTAAGAAACCCCACATTAACCAACCATGGCTGTTTTGTACATAGCAGGCTACTCTGTGGGAATGTTTTGAGTTTCTTGGTATTCACTGTCTAAATAAATATGAAGTAATATCCTTGCATTGGCCTTTTACTTGTAACTCACAACATTAACTAACTAACTGAAAAAAAAAAAATCCCCCAAGCTCAACTTCAACTTCCTCTCCAAGTTCTTAGGAGATTTTTCCACTAGAACCTCCCTTCTAATTCTGTAGTGGCCTCTTCCTAAGGTGTCAATCCTTACTTCATCTCTACTTTTGGGGATATAAATGAAACAGGCTTGCTCCCATGAGACTAGAGAATTGCCGCCACTCTGGACTTGTTTCCAACATGTACTAACAGGCCAGTCTAGCAGATGATAATTGTTACTCTTTTACAGTGGCAATATGAAAATGAGTCATAAATCCTAACTCGAATCACATATGTTCACACCTCAGTCTCAGCCCTCAGTTTCTATACAGGTAACTCCCTCAGGCAATTATTTGTCCTTAGCTCTGCTCTTAGGGAGAGGAACACACTCCTGAATTCTATACAAATTTTACCCATCCCCGCCCTTCATGGGAGACAACCTGGAGCTCTCAAACCTTCATTTACCCAGAAAAATCTGTCTTTTTAATGCTGTTTGTTAAATGTGCTTCTCTTACTGTCTGATGGGAAAACAGTCACGTGGCTGGAATATTCCAACAATAAATAGCTGTTGTGATTATCAAATGCCTTGGCTCCATTTCAGCATTTAATCACTCTCAAAAGCCATGAATTGCCCCATATACTCCTCCACTGTGAACACTGTCTCTTAATTATACTGGATTAATAAGTTTAAGAGACAGTACCCACTTACATGTGAATTTTGGCAGGTTATCGGAATAATGAGCCAGATGTAGTGGAGATGTAAAGAGCAATGTAAGTTGCCAGGCCATAACCTATATCTTACACAGCCTGCAGAGAACAGAAATATGTGATATTAGCAGAGAAAGCTACCAATGGGTTTATAGTAATTTACATTCAACATGCAAATGTTTACATTATGTCTTGCCTCTAGCAAGCTTAGACCTGTTGACAGAGATAGGTTTCAGTACTGTCTGATACTTGGTACTAACTATGTTTTTACTTGGAAAGGCCCTTGTATCCCAACACAGTGCTAATGGTTCGCTCTGGAAACACTTAATGTATTGACTTTATAGTACTGTGAAAGAGATTGATTAAATGGTTTCATTCTTGTCATTTCTGAAATTCAAATTTATGTATCAATTATAATCTACAGTGTTATTTATAATCTAGTGTGTTATTTATCCACACTTAGAACAAATAGTCCAAATATTTGTTTATTCTATTCTGTTCGCATGTTGTAAGCATTCTTTTTGATAGCTGTCCATAAAAGTCTGCTGTAGACACACCTTACCACGGCTCATCAACTGCATTGGAAATCAAAGTTTTTAACTGCTCACTTATCCCAAAGTACTAAAATTCCACTACATGGGCTATTACAAAGTACAACATAAGCAAACCCCATCTATGGACAACAGCATGGAGTGTGTGCGTGTTTATGTTTTAAACCATAAAGCTGTAATGAAAATATTTTATGGCAGGATCCTCTCATTTCCAGCTCAAGAGCTTCAGATCTGTGACCTATGACACAGGCTCTGCTAAGCTAAATATAATGCTGACTTGGTTCAGTAGTTTATGTACTCACAATTGGAAATTTAAAATCTAGGTTATGCTAGGGGATTGCAGGTGTAGCCTGTGGTTTGCAAAGATGAGTGAGATATCATAAACTAAACAAATGTAAATCTTCTGATTTTGCACAGAGTATAGCACGGGTGACAATAGTAAAACTTTTCCAGTTTTAACAGAACAATGTCTCCTTTAATTTACTCAATCATATGATCAGTATCATGAACCGCACATGGTATGCAGAAAACAGATTCTTTTCCAACAGTAATATTTTATGGGATTGGATTTATAAACAAACAGAATATTTTAAAATGAAAGACAGAAATCCAAAGACAGAAAGACTTAAGTAGAAAGAATCTAGTCGTAAATTAATGAAACTAAACATCCTTCATACATTAAAAAAGAAATTTTAGTATTGATTAATGCAGTGAGAAACACAATTCCATTCCATTGATACCATATTGTCACTTCAACCTGGACTTGCAATTTTCACGAGTTTCAGCATTTGTCTTTGAAACTGTTACCTGTCATGCTTAATGAAACTAAGTGACAATTGTATTTCTTTTAGTACATGAATATAATTAGAGTTTAAAAAAGCCCACTTCAGGGTTAAAATAAATCATAAAACTTCATTAATTATTGCATGATAAGAAGTCCAGCTTTCTAGTTTTTTCAGTAAAGTACTGTAGGTTTGCGCTACTGTTACTTTGTCTCCTTTAATAAATATTGGTTAGGATTAAATACTTTATAACATATCTTTTTCCATTCATGAGTTCTAGGCATTCACCTTCACAAATGAGGACAAATGTATAATCTCATGGTCTAGTGTAGCATATCCTTTATGCATGCACATTGTGAGTGTAGTTAACTATGAGTGTCTAGATAGATACTTACACAAACATTAATGGGTATGTATAGAAATCTGTTGTGTGTTTTTGTCACTTTGTTTTACCAAATTCCCAAATCGTGTATTTCCCTCCAAACTGTACAGGAAATTACTGTAGTAGTTTTCAAACTGCTGTATCCATGGGCCTAGAATCTGATTTTTTTTCACAAATGTGGGGCCCTAAGTCACTCTATTGTTCCCAAGTTCAACCATTTACATTGAGAAAATGACAAAGTACCTTCTGCTTTATTTTAAGAAGTATTATACTGTTCTCCTGTGTCATGACACCTTGGTGCTGTTCATCACTTCTCATTCAATAGCAAATCTCATACAGGAGGAGAATTTAATATGTGATAAGACGTTAGAAGCTTTGGATGCCATAACAGAGAGTTATTTTTTGGTATTAAAAGGGGAAAAGCAGCATTCTTAGTGTTTCTGCTTACCCTCGTGTTTTGTCTTTTCCAACTACAGTTTTATAACAAGAAAATTAAATGGCTGAGAACCTCTATGTTTCTGAAGATTAACTTTCATATTTTTCCTACTGTAACAAATTATTATTACTTTTTTTTTAATTCCTAGCATACTTGATCCCATATACAATGGCAGGCAGAAAGAGATACGTTTTGAATATATGCCTTGAGTGCTCCTTCACATAAACTTCCAGGTGTATATTTTGGTTTTTTCTTCAAGAAAACAAGACCTTGTTAATATTATGGCATTTTGAGAGAGCACTTCAATAGCCCTTTTCTAAATTTTATATGATTCTCTTCATTACTCACAAATGGCAATTTGAAGAAGAAATTTACAGTTCTGGTGAGAAGTATTTATTGTTTTGAGCTGATAGTGTAGGATGATCATAGGAGGAGAATTCCCATTCCTAGTTTCAGAACAGAGAGATGCTGAGGTGAGGAAAAGTGGAGTGGGCGGGAATCTCTCCTGCCACCACTGCAAGTGACAAAATCATGAGAGAGAATGGCATTAGCATTTATGCTACTCACTTGATTTACTCCTTAATTATATTTATGGTGCAAACTGATTAAAAATGTACCTTTTATTCTAAAATCCAGGTGTCAAATCTTCTTGAAGACCAGAGTAAAAGTGCTTGAAAGCTTAACTAACTACTGGAGAGCATTGGATCAGGTCAGGATGGGTTACCACTATTATATAATCAAATCTGACTAAAAAAAAAAAAAAAAAAAAAAAAAAAAGAATTACTAACTTACCAAAATTGGGCAAAAAACTAGGGAACTGGTCAGAGATCCAGGACTGGAACACCAGAGATTTGACAGTGAAAGCACCCATGCCACAATTGCTTAAATTTTCCTTGGCTGTAGTTCACGGTTATCAGAACTTTACTTTAACTATAATAAATTGTATTAAGTCAAAATTTCAAATAATTTAATGCGGAAATATAAACCTCACTTTGGAAATCTACAGAAAAATATTTCACTCGCTTATGTTGATCACTGATTATCAAGGTAATTTAGTCTGCTGGCATTTATATCTTGAAACATTCTCTGAGAGAGCAGCTAGCATGTTAGAGGTATAAGACAACTGAGTAGAAACTATCTTATTTTATTTACAAAAAAACCCCCACAGCCCTGACCTCAAAGTAACTGATTTTATAAGTTTACAGGAGCCTGTTTATAGATCTTATAAATATAAAACAATGTTAAATAAAATTACACTCTAACTTTATGACTTTTACAGCATTTTCATTAATACTTTAAAATGTTTGAAACAAACCACACAAAAAGTAAAAGGAAAATAAAGGAATTTTTACACTGTAATAGGCTTCTACAGTAAACTAAAATGCAATAATTTCTTTAAAGGCAAAACACTAAAGTTCCAGTGATTTTATGTCCACATACAAACATACACACATACATTCTTTCTCTTTCAATGATATGTGGCAGATATTACACATATTAATGAACAATATAATTGTGCCATCATTCATTGGGCAGGACTGCATGTCCATAGATGGGATCCAAAAAAAACAGCTATATGGGATTCACTTTAAATCTATTTTTTGTTTTCTGATTTTATTAGTATTTTAGCTGAGGTATTATTATAGTCTTGTGTAAATATTTGGTTCTTGCATGGTAGGTAGTTTAGAATTGCCATTAATTGCCAGAGAGCATAACCGAATACTTTTCAGAGTTATTATCTCTGTTGTGATATCAGAACTATAAAGTAACTTTCAGTATTGCTTATTAAAACAATACACCTGAAATTATTCTAAAACTAATAGTAAAAACCAGTGTGACGACTATGTAGTCCTTGAAATGGTATAGGTAATTTCTTCTTGTGTCTTTCCATTTATTCCAGCAACTCTATGGGATGAGGAAGGGAACTGGGCAAAAGTCAATGGGTTCTTAGCTCTTCTTTTTCTTCCTGGGGAAAATCCCCATCCTAGCAGCATAGTCACAGAATTAGATCAGACCTGGACCTAAGATTTGTATAACTTTCATTTTTCTAAGTAAGAAACTGAGGCAGAAGACTACTTTCCTTCATTCCCTGTTTTAGAAAAGTAAAAGGGTATCTTTTTCCATCCTTACTTGCATGGGTTGCCACAATGTTCATCTGTCAACCTAGACAAAGAATAACTTTGTGATCCAAATGAAGTTTTGTAATTATGTTGTGTAATATTATTTTGTAACTGTAGTTCTGCTCAATCTAGAGAATTGCATGTTCCTGGCTGGCAAGCCCTCCCATTATTTTTGGCAAATATACAAATAAACAAAATCACGATGGTTAAAAGTACTAGTGGAACTGACTGAAGTTTATATTTATGTTTGTTTTTCCTATGATCTGCATTTTACATGTACTATCTGAATGAGCACTTGATGCTAAGACTTTACTCCGGTCATTTATATGGATACCAAAATGAAAAACCAGGAGCATATATATTCAGGTAATTAAAGGAAATATTGATTATGATACAGAGCAAAAACCTTCACAAAATATTTCACTTCAAGAAAACTGTAATTCCCAGAATTGTTGTGGTACTGGTATTTTTTTTCTTTTTTCAGTTGTTAAGATATGGGTGAGAAATGACTGTGCAAGACAGCACAGTTGTGAGTGAGAAGCACGAGAAAATAAATTCTGTTTCTATGTATAGCAATGGCTTTTTATCAATGATTTGGTTGTGCATTCAGTGTTATGGACTCATAATATGCAAATGCATTTGGCTGTTAATACACATTCACAGCTTACATGTTAGTGATTCCAAAGGAGCTGTTACAATATATGCTCTGAATATGTATGAGGAATAATACAAAATATGTAAGTAAGACCATTCTATATTATGAAAATATAAGATAGAATGCACAATATTTTTAATACTCATTCACGGTGTACTCTCTTGAAGCTCAGAACGAGCATCTGTACTCTGTATTACGAACTCTTATTAAAGATGTACAAAATTAACTAAATTTTTATAGATCTCAGGATGTGTAACTATGATCTCACACAGCAATATAACATATGGTCTTCTGTTCCACTGCATTATTTATTCTATTTGTAAAACATACTTGGTTTAGTATTTTCTGTTTTAAAATTTTTGGGAACAGATTGATTAGATATTCTTTTCACATGGAAATATTTTTGGTTTTGTAGAGTTCTAGATAAGGTATTTTTTTAAACATCATTTGATATTGGTGATTAGTTTGATGCTGCTGAGAAAAGGTAATGTAAATTTCATGAATACTCACAATTGTAAGGAATGTGCATGAAATACTAATGTAGAATAATGCCAGATCCAGACACTTCTCAGGCTGCAAAAGCATAAGGAGCCTCATTAACCTGAAAAGCATCAGAAATATTTTGTTTAATTTTTTTTTTTTTGTATGCTATAAACACAGTCTTTTAGGACTAAATGTTTCAGGTAAATTCATTAAGTGATTATAAATTTACTAAGTCTCTATATAACTCCTATTACAATATTCTGTGTTAAGCTAGTTACACTTTTTAATCGATATTCCCTTAAAATTCCTGCCTGGTTAACTCAAAAGATGCTGTTGTCCATCACTCGCCTTTGCTGAGATAATCTTTAATGTCAAGACAAGTTCCAAATAATCTTCAATGCCTTAAAAATCAGTGCAGAATTTGAAAATTTAATTTTTGCTGAATTTTAAGGATTTTTTAGAACATTTCTGATGTTCTAAAATTTAATTTTTGCTGAATTTTAAGGAATTTTTAGAACATTTCGGATGTCCTAAATAAGTTTTTTATTAATGAAAGTGCAATATTAACTGTGAAGTGAAAAGCTGAATAACTGAAGGACTATATGCAAATTAATTAACTGTTGCAACCCAGCACAGCTGTAATTGTATACTGAACACTTCTTGACTTATTTGTAGGAATGTAATGAATGACTAGTTGACATTTTGTTGTGATGAAACATCATTTTGCATGCCTCAATATATGATCTGTTATTTTTCATAAGATGTTACCTGCTTGAGTGAGCTATTTGCTTGAGCTTGCTAAGGAATAGCTGAAACTACCATAAGCCAGGCCATGTGATGTGCTTCACCCTAAGGAGGACAAAGCTTGTTGAGCTGCATTCATCTTCATGCAACTCCTTGAACTTCATTAGAGTTACATCAGAAATAATTAATCACAGAGAATCTTCTTTGTTTTACTTAATAATTTATCCACTTTACTGAAATCTTTACCACCTATGTTAGACAATGTTTTACAGAAACAAACTATTTCTTATACTACTATATTTCTTATACTTAGTATAAACAGAAAAACAAAATGGAGAAAAATACCTCAAGCCAGCAGAAAGCACTAAGCCTCATATTCCCTTTCTCCCCACTGCGGAGTCCATCCCATGGCAGAAAAACATCAAACCTGGATAAGGATTGTTTATGGTAGAAAAACCTCTTGCTCCCAGGTACAGCATTAGTGGAACAAGTTGCTTCTCTAAAATGCATATCTTTATTCCAGTTATGGTTACAGAAGGAGTTAAATTGGCATGTCTCTAGTTTCATCTTAGACATTCAACTGTTTATTTGTTTCTATGTTAGTGCTCCTTGGAGGTGGATTTTCTTGGCCTAAAAGGGGTTGGTTGACCTGTTAGGACCAGCTGGTGTCTAAGGAGCCATCAATCCCACAGCACTTTGTGCTTTATGAAGTACAAATCCTCATCTACAACACAGCTGCAACCAGCTTTACCCCAGTGTCTGAGAATTTACATGGCTTTATAAAGGGTGCTTTGCAGAAGGGTAATGTACAAGCTAGGTCATGAACACCAGAGACCAAAAGTACTCCAAACCAAGCATGATAGTGATCTTCAAATTCTCTTTTACTGTCCTTTTATACATATATTGTGGGTATTTCTGCTTTTAAACTATAGTAAAACGAAACAAAACAAACCCCAAATTGTGTCACTTGTAATTATTTTACAATATAATTTGGTTTTAACTCCAAATTTAGTTTATTATTATTTAGTCCTTTCAACTATAAATCTTTCCATTTCAGCATTGCTGCACTATAAAATATTTAGGACAGATATCCTGCCATGATCCTAATACTGAAAAGACTGGTGAAGTTTAGATTAATACACATATGTTAAAATTACATATTACAAAGTTCATGTTGTCAGACATAGCAGAAGAATAACGAACTCACAGGTACTAAGGTACAAGCAATCAATAACAAAAAGATTCAATAACATTATTGCCCATGATTCAGAACTATTTAAGGATGTTAAGAGGGAAGTAATATGTTTTCAGTTTCCTCTGTTCCTCCTGACAGAAGGAAATCAGCATCAGTTAAGGAGTCGCCTGGGGAAGGAAACGGTAGTGTTAGGGTGGGGAAAAATTTGAGTACTTAGACCTTCATTGATCCTTAAGCAATAGCTATTAACTATATTTTTTATTTGAAGAGTTATGCAAAATTTTCCTACAGCGTTTCTGAGATGGGCATCTCTGCTATCCACAACTTCCTCCAATACAAACTATCTGAAATTCAAAAACCCACAAACACTACAAGTTTGCCTTGGAAAATTCAGGCTAGAAATATAGCTCCAGTTTTTAATAATGTGAGTAAACAACCTCTGCAGCTGTTAATTTTGGAATGTTGTGGGTTTACTTTAAAAAAAACAACTTGCATCTTTCTAAAACACTTTATTTTGTTTAGTGACATGTCTATTTTGACTGGAGGTAAAATTTTTGTATGGATTGTGAAGGAGCTCAGTCTAGGAAATGGTGATAAACAATTTTGTCCTGAAGACATATGATTATATTCTACATTTTGCGCACTTTTAATAGAAGTATGTTTTAAAGAATCTTTTCTAATAGAGGAAGAAACTTGGAGGGCTTAGTCATGGTGATGGTGGTGTGTGGGTTTTTTTGCAGGGTGCGGTTTTGTGGGGTTTTTTTGGTTTTGTTGGGGTTTTTGTTTGTTTGCTTCTTTTTGTGGAGGGTTTTTTTTGTTTGGTTGGGGTTTTTTTAGGTTGTTTTGGTTAGGGGGTTTCTTGGTGTTTTTTTTTTTTCTTTCATGAAATCTCCACTTGCCTACAAACTGTACTTATTTTCTATTTACAAGGCTTTTGAATTTCTCTTCACATCAGTCCCAAAATCTGTGATTAATTGCCTACAAGACCTGAATTTTATGGTTTAGCAATGGAAGACTATATTGGAATACATATGTGCAACAGCCTATAACTCAGTTGCTATAGTAAGATACAGCATATCTCAAATTTGTAGCCTACTTGAAAGGCTGCTGGTGTTAGTATCTTAACTGCCCACTTCCTAAGAATATTCAATAATATTTTAGAATGACACTAGAATGACTGTATTTTACAGGAAAGTAATACAACAATTGTTTTAGATTTGCTGAGTATTTGTTAGAAGTATATTGTACTGTCAGTAAGTGCTGATGCCAATGAGCTTTGCCTATCTGTGGTATCTCATTAACAGGCACTGCATCTGGACCCATCTTTTTACAATCACAGCCTTTGGTATGTAATGTGTTGTGTGTTGCACAATATTTTTAATGTACTATTTCAGGGAATTGTGCTTTTTGTGTATTGAATTCTCTTACCTTTTCTTAATCTGGTTTTGTTTAGGATTTCCTCCTAAACAAAGGTAACTTTGCTAACTGCATCAGTTGTAACATCTGCTGAAGATCCTGTAAATTCACTTAGTTGCTTTAAACTCTACAACTGAACCATGTCAGGGTGAGCTCATCCCATCATCTTTTAAAAGAAGATAAACTGAACATCATGAAGTTTACCATGTGGGTTTCACAGATAAGGTTAAAAAACCCCACCAAAATACCAACCCAGGGTGGTATCAGCTCTTCATAGGCATTTATTATCCAACGAAATATTTTGGAAGCAGGG
This sequence comes from Falcunculus frontatus, assembly GCA_013398115.1. Classification (NCBI taxonomy): domain Eukaryota; kingdom Metazoa; phylum Chordata; class Aves; order Passeriformes; genus Falcunculus; species Falcunculus frontatus. The sequence goes on from VZRV01001162.1 coordinate 713,548, forward strand.
TGTGGTTGGCTAAATTATCGCTCCTCCCACAGCTCTCTGCTATGTTTCCAGTTTCTGAGGGAAAAACACAAGCTCGTATGTTGAGAGTGAGTCATAACCTTTCTTCTGCTACTGACTCACTTGGGAGTTTGAGGTAAGTCATTCTACCTTATGTCTTGATCACTCTGCCCCCAGGACAGCAAAGAGGGGACTAGGGAAAGTTATGCAATGTTTGCATAGATGAAAAATGTAGATATTGAGACCAATATTATTATTACACAGTAAAATAATAGCTTTGTGTGCCCCAAATGGATTTTTTTTACACAGCTTCTTTCCTACATAAAACATCTTAATTTTTCCCATTTTCCCATATAAATGTTTAAAGAAAGACTATGCTGCACCAAAGAACACCTTAGGTTACTGAAATACTTTAAAATTATAGTATTTTTCAGAGTAAAGCATGTGCACCTTTCATCACACTTCTCTTTTGCACCAGCAATGACAACAATAAAGCTGTACAGTGGTGCAAAATTACTGATGACTTCTGAAATAAGAGTTAGCCCTGAAGGGTGTGGAGTTCACACAGAACTGGCTCCTAGTCAGGTGTTTACACTTTATCCTGGTTGTTTTGCCAGCGTGTCAGGGAAAGGCTAAACTTCAAGAAGTTAACTTTTAATACCTGAGCATATTCCTTAGCATGTGTGATATAAAAATAAATATCTATCAATTATAGTCTCTTATGTTAGGACGCTGATAGTCTATAACTTGAATATTTTACCTTCCTACTTTTGTTTCCCAAAAAATATATCTAAATATCTCACTGTAATGAGACATGCCAGTAAAGCTGGCTTACTAAACCATAATTAAAAAATCTGTTTGTAAATTTTAAGGAAAATACATTTTAAACCTGGACGCACTTCAATCGGGAAAGGTGACATACTGTGATAGCGTAAGCAAGGCAAAGCATGCAGCTTATGGACACCAGCACATGTGAGAGCAGTAACTGCAGTACCCCATGTCGTGGGCAAGAACAGAGCATGAGACTGATGATCACATCAGGTTGTGCCATGGGAAAGAAATGTGGTTCCTATATGGAGAAAGTCCAGGTAACACTGCTTGGCAGATGGTAGCAGAGGAAGCAGCTTGCACTTTAGGGTTCTACTTTTAAAAATGTCTTGTTCTATTCTCCGTGTTCTTTGAGTATTTCTGTGTGCCCGCTGTGAAGTGTTTTTAATGGATATATCTGCACGTTACCAGCCAGGGGCAGGGGTAGCAAGGTCGGCCGCGCCAGCAGGGCCCGGCGGAGCGTGGAAAGGCCGGAGGGCAGCGGGGGCCTGCGGCGTTCCACGTGCCGCTCCGCACTCCGAGGCGCAACTGGTGGCGGGCGATCCCTAACACCGCGGCCAACTTGGGAGCCAGCGGCTGCGCCATGCAGCGTGCCCCGCACCGCTGCCAGCGCTGCAGCTGCAAACCCTGCCCAGGCGGGAAAGCCTCCCTTTCACATCCTCCTGGGGCTTTTTTCCCCTTCTTGCCTACTTCTTTCTGAAGGGTTATGGAACTTCCATGGCTGGAGGCCCGGCTCGGGGCAGCGAGGCGTCCCGCGGCTGGCCGGCCCCGCAGACCCGGCCCCGCGCAGCCCAGCCCAGCCCGCGGGCCCGTCGCTGGCGGGCGGCAGGACCTGCACAACCGCCGTCCCGA
>VZRV01001162.1:715432-778519 GCA_013398115.1 Falcunculus frontatus
CGGCCGCTCCCGCCCCGCGGCCGCCGCCCCCCGGCCCCGCGGGGGCTCACTGCAGGGGGGGGGGGGCGCGCCCGCCGCCGCGCCGCGAAGTTGCCGCCGCTTCTCTACTGTCCCTCTTCAGTCTTTCTCCCCGAGCCGTGAGTTTTCCGCATAAAATATATTAACGAGTCCTTTCATTTGCTTGTTCCTTCAGGGTCGCGTGTTAGTTTTGTTGGAGAGGGGTGCAGGCTCTCTGTTACTCGGCGAGAGAGCTGGCAGATGTCCCAAGTGAGAGAACCTCTTCCTCCGGGGCCTGGAGGGCCAGAGCAAGCTCCGACTGAAAACAGCTCTTTGATCTCTCTCCCTCGAGGTAAGTTACTTTAAAGTTTTTCTGTAATTGTTGCGCCTTATATTTGAATGATACATTTACTGATTTGATTTGTGGGTTTTAACCCCTCTTTTCTTTCCCCTCCCCTCTTTAGTGTATCTCTGTAGCACTTCCACTTCACCACTTCGTTGTTTTAACACGAAATTCCCATAAAAAATAAAAAAAAAATAGAAAGGAAGGAAAGATGCGCTACTCTCAGCACTGATTATCAGTACTTGAAAAACTGCAGTGATTCAGAGGCAGATGTTGCTCCTTAAAAATTGCTTTTGTTTTTCTCAGCTTTGTGTTTGTGTTTAGAAATTCTTTCCTGTAAAGCTATCCTTCCAGGTCTTGAAGTAAATTACGGAGGGTTGATCCAAGAGCAAGAGCATTGTTCAGGTTGGAGGTCACTTTCCTGTTTTTTTCTTAGATTACTCTGTGACACTGCAGCTAAAACCAGTTTCTGAGAATGTAATTTGTTTCCTATCAGCTGTTCAAAAGGTTGTTTAAAACTACATTCATCTTAAAGATAAGTTCTTTAAGTTATGTCTTACTTGAACAAAATACATTGATACTCTGATCACTTTCATGTAGAGAAGTTTGACAAGGTATATTGCAGATTATCCTCAAAATTGAGAAGTATGTTTTCCTGTCAGGTCCTGGTCTGTGAAGATGAGACTTCTTTGTGTTTATTCATTTACAGCTATGGTTTTCCAGAATTCTCACAGGAGTTTAAACAGTCTCTGAAAAACAGACAAATAATCTTGTTCAAGAACTGTAACTTTATTCATAACTGGTTAACTGGAGCAGAGCCTGGTAACACAGTTGTGCAGCTGTGGATTAAAGATGCAGTCTTGTTTTTGTAACTAGGAAAATCAATAGCTATGTGTAATCAAAGTTACACTTTCGGAAACCAGAAAGTATCCGTAGCTAAGTAAAAAATTTTTTGGCAGGGAGACATAGCAAGTTGGCTTCTACTTATCTTATTGTTGGATGGTTTTTTTTTTTTTTTTTGTCCTAGAGAATGACTCATAACTTCTAAACAGTAAAAAATAATAATAAAAAAGATTAAATGCAGAAGATCAAGCATGCGGAACTGAACTGCTGGAATCACATTTTTGCCAGAACCATCAGTACCTGTGATACATGTTTATTTTCAGTGTGGTGTTTTTATCTGTCATGTGGTCAACTGGCCGCACTGGTTAAACTCTGCATGTAGGCCATATATCAAAGTTACTGAAGTTGTAAGTCAGTGAACTGACTAGCATGGAAAGGGGTCTCATTCTCATAGTGCCACTTCAAACTGGATTTTCGCTGTGAAGCGAAAGTCCTATGTGTGATTGTAAATACATGCTCTTTTTTTTTAATGAAAAGTAAAGAAATACTGATCCGTCCCTGACAAGTAATGTGCAGAAAATCCGAATGACACAATTAAACCTCACAGCTTTCTTAGGGATCAGTAAGGTACAAACAAGCATTATGATTATGGTTTGCTCCCTGGCCACACCTATCAAGGCATATGGTTTTAAAGCTTATATACAGGTCACATAAAGACAAAGCTGGTTTTTAACAGAATTCAGCAACCAAATACATATTTTTTATTCTAATGAACTTAGATTTAAGGGTAATACGGATTTTTAATGTGGATATTCTAGTCTAAGTCTGTTGGGGAGGTGGGGGTGGAAAGAGGAAAAGGTGAGTTCATAACATTTCCAGTCTATATTCCAGCATTTCTGTTGTCAGCTTTGCGGTGTGTGGTTACAGCATAAGGTAATTCAGATATTCCAGGGCTGAAGAACTAAGATAGTATGTCTGGGACTTTCAACAGCCCCTATCCTTCTATTCTACCCCCAGGACATCCAAAATTACACTGACTTCTCTAGAATTTGGTGATAATTTTAAAAGCTTTGATTGAAGTTCGTATTATTGACCTATAAATGACTTTGTATATTTACAGTGAGATACTTGAAATCTGGGTTGACCTAGAATTAAAGATTCCTTAATCAGGAAAAGATGGCTTATCTAGTATGTATAATAAAGTATTAAGTGCATTATAATGAGAAGGAATTTCTCATTTGTAACAGCATACTTTAATGTGCTTTGTATATTTGTTTAACTGATATAGATACCTTATATCCTGGGAACAAATTTTCTCTCTCCAGTAGTTCTGTGAGGTATCATAAAGAAATCCAGATATACAAAGTACTCCTTTTGCTTGCTATCATATACATGCAGATGCTGAAGATTAATTGTATTTTTCTATGAAAGGAAAAGAAACTTCAGTTGAATTTTGAGTATTGAAAAATTGCTATCCCACAATGTAACTAAAGACCAGACAAACTCCATAAAGCTTAGGCAGTATGCGGAGATATTCATCAGTTGTGGACATGGTGAAAACTGGGTTGAGGCATAGTTTGGCCTACAAATGTTGTATGCCCTGGCTTTCACGATCTAAAAGAATTTTTCTATGTTACTTTAAGCAATATGCTCTCTCAACATCTCCCCTGTTTTTCCTTGTTAGTTCATTTTTGAATAAATGCATAAATATTAGTGAGAATCTGGATGCCGCCCCTACACAATTAGTGTACTGTGAGAGAGAGCAAATGAAATAATGGAATCTTCTTTTGTGGCAATGTCAAAATTCAACTTCAGTCTTTAAACCATTATCTGTGTCAATGGGGTCTGCTGCTCTAAGAGACACTACAGGATGGAAGGTTTAACCTAATTTCTGCCACATCCTTCCAAAAGTATAGGTCTACTTGTGCAAGATCCTGGTGATGCCCTCTTTCTTCTCCGGTAGCTCATGGACCTTGGAACCAAATTATGATTACGTGTACTTATGTAGTCAGTGAATAGTGTCATGCCTCTGCTCAGACCACTTCAGTTTGGTTGTGATCAGATATTTCTTGACTGGTAGGTACCAGAATAATGTCCCTGAGGAAGGAATGTGGCAATTCGTGACCATTGGACTCTTTGCTTTAAGGAAAATGTTTCATATATTAGAGGTTATGGTGTGATTACTGCCTGGAATATGGGTAGACTTTTTATATTAAATCCTCTGCATTTGAATAAACCATGGAATACAAGAGAGAAATTCAGTGGACATGGAACTACATTTAGAGAATCCGGCCACATTTCAGGAAATGTAGGACTGTCATCTATAAATTATTTGGAATGCTTTTATCTTTGCTTTTTGGTAACTAACTGTAACCTAGAATAACAAAGGAATAATATTTAGCTTTCTCAATTAAGAAAGAAAATCAAAACAATAATTATTATTATAATTAACTTATTATGAAATTGAGACTGATAATTTCACTATGATAACTCTTTGGATGATGGAAATCCACTAGAATTTTTAATGGGGTGGGGAGGATGGAGAAATGTAATAGAAATATCAAGGGTCAGATTCTATAAGTGATTGTTCTCTCCGGTGCAAATCATCTCACTGTTGCTGGATGGAGATGCAGTTCTGATTTGCTGTCTCAGGAAACCATATGCAGTAACTAGTACTTCCATTCAGAAAAGGTGCAAAGTACTCCTCTTCAAGAATATGATTCTTATCTCATCATGTTTTCTGTGCTTAAATGTTTTCATGATGAGGAGGACTAAAGGAATCTGATGACTAGGTGAGATTGGATTACAAAAGACTTAATGCAGGGAATGTTTGGATGTTCTTGGGGCAACAATGATTGCTATCACAGTAATTATTCCACTTTACCAGCACGGCTCGGTGTTAGGAGTAATATATTTTTATTTTAACATTTAACCAGTGTACTCAGATTGCTCAAACTTACCAAATATTTCCTCTGTAATTGTGTTCCCTCTTGCTATCTGACAAGAGTTGAGAGAATCTGTGTTGTTTCATTGCTGTGTGCCAGTACTGAGGCATTTATAAAATATTACTGACTAAAATATCTAAAACTTTGGTAAATAGATGTCTGACTCTAGTTTGTCATGAAAGTATAAGTCTGCTTTCAGTTTCACATGCATACCGTTCCAGTGAAGTGATTCATGCCCACATGGGTGTGATAGATTTGTATTTCATAGAGTTGACTGTAAAGGTCTTGTATCAAGTTTGAAATATTTTTGTTCCATCTTATATCAGAGGTTTATTTTGTATCACAGTAATTCTTCTTAAATTCAGCTTTGGGCCCTCAGAAGCTAGATTTCTCTTTGCTTTAAACACTATTTTTTTTTTCCCCTAATAAGTAACATCTAGCAATGAATGTGTTATCCTACTGTTTTTATTTGAATCAGCCATGCAGTTTTGAAGTAAATCTGTTCGCCTCTACTTTGATTTGCATTGTGGAGTGATCCTAGGGAGTGACCTGGATGGGATTCCTTTTGCTCAAAATAATCTGAAAGCTGCAGGAATGTGCCTAATACACTCCAGCCACTAGTAAACCTTCAATCTTTGAGATTAAATCTGAGAACTAGTTCAAAGTAGAAAGCCCCTGGAACATATATAACATGGAATATCCTTAAAGGTAACTCTTTCGCTGTACAGGCTCAGTTTTATTGGCCCATGCTGTTGCTAATACAGCCATAGCTGCCAAGTATTGCTTAGCACTTCCATGAAACTGGTTTTGTATACATGTGAAACTTCTTTGGATGAATGACATACATTCATAACTGACTGCATAATTAGTGTGATTATTTTTGAAAAGTTTTCACTTATGTAATTGACTTTTGTAACACTTAAAATAATGCAGAATACCTATTTTCACATTGCTGTTCATTTTTAATTTATCATGACTCAAATTTGTTCAGAGCTGTCAAACTTCTAGTACTTTCATATTGTACCATAGCTTGCATCTGGAAAATTCTTTGTAAGTTTTCCAAAAAATTGCTCAATTAAATTGCTCTAATTTTGGGAAACTAATTTTTTCTGTGGCACTTCTGAAGCCATTGAAAGTGCAACAAGACTTTTAAGGGAAAGACACTGAAGTTAAATTGAATCCAAATAATTTTTTTTAGTTTTAAAACAATCGGGCATCTAATTGGATGCTTCCAATTCCATAATTTGTGGATTATTAGTATTAACTAGATGTTCTTAATGAAATGAGTTTGTTTCAGGCAAATGCTGGAATAGGCATTCTGTTACACAAACTGTTGAACTTGTTTCTTATGTAAAATGCCTAAAAGTTCTAGACATTTCATGAAGTAGATGGTAGGCGTTAATGATTAGATTGTGAAATGTGGTATTATCAGAGTTTCTTTGTGTTATTGTTGTGAACAGTGGAATTTTCAGTAGGAAGTAGCATCCTTAGCAGTTCCTTGCCAGCAAGGTTATTAATAAACAGAGGAAGTGTTAGAACTGCGGTGTTTGCCACGTGCTCTTCAGAATCCCTCCCAACAATTGTAGGCTTGAGACAGAAAACTGATTGTTAATTTCCTCTTGGAAACATTCTTTGACTTTTTTATTGCTCATAGATCTACTTATGCGTTTGTGTTTATGTTTTGTGGCAATTGTTTTTCTTTTATAATTTTTCTTTTCTTTGAAGGACAAAATTTCATTTGGGATGATTTGAACTTTGCCCATGTATTTTAAAGTCTGCATCTGCTTGTTATAGGATAAACTCAGGCCTTCTGAGGATTCATCCCAACAACTGGGTCAGCTTTAGGTGCTGAAGTAAACTTTGCCCTGTGCTTCCAAATTTTTCCTCCGCCCCTAAGCTGTAAAACTGTTGAACTGTTTGTGACTGCAGTTTTGGAGATCACAGTGATCGCTGTGCCCAGTCCATTTGGCTTATTTCTCTCTCTTTGATGAGAATGATGCACTCAGGTTTCCAGAAACCTTTCCCAGCAGTTGTTTTTTCTTTCCTTGCTATTTGGAGCAGTCCACCACATTGCTGGTGAACAGAAAATGAGTGTGTCATAGCAACAAAGCCTTTGGTTGTTGCAGCAGAGTTCATTAAATTCATTTTATGTACAAACTCATAAATTTTATAGACAAACTCTAAACCTGTTTCCCAAGTCCAGTTTGTCATTTTGCTAGTCATGCACTCTTATGATTCACATTCTTGGAAGCGATGGCTGAGTCAGTATACAGGGTTATGTGTCATCTAATGAACAGAAATCAGCTGCCAATCACACTCTGAGGACGTGCAATCCACTTAATGTGGGCACTTGTTTCCATTTTTGTTTTGTGTATGTTACTTACTTCATGATACGATACCACATGTATGAACAGAGACCCATTTCTGAATAAGAAGGTGTGGTGAGGCTCTTGAGGGCAGCTGAAGTATGAATGTGCAAATGGACGAGCATTTGGAGAAGAAAAGGTGGTTATTTGTCAAAGACTTGAGCTCTTTGAGGTGTGTCTTGCAAATACACATTGATTACCTACCTTTTTTTGTATTTTCTCTCAGTTTTGTATATTAATTTCACCTCCACTTAATATCCTCTACATTATAGAGAAGGATACACAAATATAGCTCTGAAAAGAGAGATAATTCACTGGGATGGTCTAAGAATTTTTCAGGAATTAGTTTGACCTATGTTCCAGCAACTTCCCAAAGACATAGAAGGCAGAATTGGAAGAAATCAGGGGAGATTGCCCAGTATACCGGTTTTGCCTAATATACATAGGTCTTTCTTGACAGCTTTGACTATTTGTTTTCTTTTTGATAGGGCTGTTGTAATACTAGCCTTGTTGCTAATCCAGACTGCTGACATTATTTAGTTGGTGGAGTCTTGCAGAATGTATTTGTCATGTTGCAAAGAAGTGTGTGTAACCGGAGGCATATTCTCCAAACTCAAACAAAAGTTAACAATCAATATTACAGTAGTCTCAAAGGTGAAAACAAGTTTCTATTCTATGGAATATATGTATTGCTGTGTAATTTAAAAATAAATGTAACAAGATTATGGTAAAATGAATGTATGTACTATAAAAATGATTTATATATACTTAAGTAATTCCATAGAGAAAAAGCAGTAATTCTCTTTATTCACTTATTTAATGAAGCAATAATTTTGAGATGTGATTAAAATTTTAATTTTTTTTTCACTAAGTGGCTTACCAGTTGTCTGTATCATAGATATGATTTGGCTGTTAGTCATCTCAGTTCTATACTTTGTGAGCATGTCATATCTCTTATTTATTTAAATCTTAAACTTGCATTAATCTCTGGACAGGTGAAGTTTCTGCCTATGCTTACCTTCAGGATAAATCACAGGGTGTTTTGTGTGGGTGTCACTCCCTGGGGCTTTTGACTAGAAGCTCTTCAACCCTGGCACAGCTGTTAGTTTAGGGGAAGTAAAGAGCCACACAAGTTGCTGGTTTGGGGCTGAGCTGTGGTAGGTAAGAAGTGTGTGTTGCTTTTGTGACATGACCTAGAGTAACTTACTGTGGTTTTGAAGAGAGATTGGATTTATACTTTAGCACTGCCAGACTCAGAACATAATGAGTCTTTTCTTTCTGTTATTTGAACTGTTAAAGAAGAACATCTCTTTTTCTTCCTGGCTGTCAGTATTGGAGGTTAGCCACATGAGAGTGGAAGGGTATGCTAAAAGAAGCGGAAGCTAAGATACTGAGGAAGTCTTACAGAAAGAATTCTTAAGGGTAAGCGTGATTGAAAAAGAAGAATGTTACAAATTTACTTGAAGATGCAGTGGAAAAAAGTCGTACTTGTCTATGGCCAGATCCATGAGTATTTCTGTCAGACTAAGGTCTTTGTGTTGGTTCTTCATAAACTACTGTTGTGACTATTCTTAGGCACCTAATGTAAAAGTAATGGCATCAACAAAAGACGGGAGTGTTCTTGAGGCTGTCTTCATGTGTGACTGGTTGTAATTGGTAAGTTGTAGTGGCACCTCTAGTATTAAAAAAAAGAAACCATGATCCCATTATCAACTGTGTGTTATAAGGGAATAATCAGTAAATTCCTTTGTACAAAAACTGAGACATGGTACATATTCAAGAAAAAGCAACTGAATCAAGACACCGGTGTGTGTCTGTTTTCAGTGGTCTGATGCCACAGAAACAATTTATGAAAAAATGCTAAAATAAAGAGATCATAAGATCTACTATTTCTAAAGCTCCATTGTACTAAGTCTGGGTGTGATGGGGTTAATTTTCTTCAATGCAACTCCTGTGGTGCTGCATTTGGGATCACTGACTCAAACAAGGTTGACAGCACACCAGTGGGTTGGCTATTGCTGAGCAGCACTTGAATGGCATCAGTCAAAGTTTTCTCTTTTCCCGCTTTCCTCTCCAGTGACTAGACTGTGGGTAGGCATGGGGCTGGGAGGGGACACAATCCAGGCAGCTGGCTCAGGTTGACAAGAGGGCTATTCCATGCCGTAGAATGTCATGCTCTGGGGAGGAGGTTTTAGAGGAGATAGCCATTGCTTAGAGACTAGCTTGGGCATCGGTCTACTTGTGGGAGATGGTGAGTGATTGCCTTTGCATCTCCTGTTTTACTTTTCCTTCCTCTTTTCTTCGCTTATTAAACTATATCTTGACCCACGAGTTTCCTCCCTTGATTCTTTCTGTTCTCTCCCTTTGTTCTGCTGGGGGCTGGGGAAGGAAGGAGAGGCTGCATGGTCCTCAGTGCTGCCCAGGGTGAGCTCATCAAACCATAGAGCAGCATCTATCAGGATGAGCTGCTCCAGTGGGCAATTCTGGAGTGCAAAGTAAGATACCAAACACATGATTAATGGTGTAGATTTCTGCTGTGCGCATTTACAGGGAAGTCTTCATGTGAATTCAATAGATCAAAGAAGAGATAATTAATGTTGTTTGGAACTTCCTATCAAAATTGTTTGATGTTCAATTGCAACATTGTTTCTTTTAAACTTTTTAATATTGCTTCTTCTTTCTTGTTAACTGCTGCTACTGTTTACGTGGTCTTGACTGGCCGTTTACTATATCCAGCTAGAATAGTAAAAGAGCACATGAAAAATACACATACAGTCTAGATAGTGAGAAAAAAAACCCCTGAATTGAAAACAAGCAGAGGGATGAAAAATAAATTCATATGAATAATGATGACTGATTGTATTCTGCACTCCTTTAGATTTCTTAGATAAAACACTGTGGGCCCCATAATATTAACATTATTGTTTCCTTATAGCCGTTCTTTGTTTACTACATGAAATAATAGGCTTCTGCAAAGTCATATCCTATACAAGAAAATTGTATACAGCTACTGTGTGGGTCCATGCTAGCGCTGCTGGGTACATATTGTAATTTTGGTGTCACTGCTATTGTAAAGTAATTTAAGAGCAAAATCTACTAAAATAGCTCATTTAAGCTTGGTGTTTGTGGAAAGCAGACTGCTTTTACACGAGCTCTGTCGGGACACTACTTATTTTTATTCAGTCCATTCTAGAACACTTTTCAAACACTTTTGAAACACATTTGTACCTAATACTTAACTGCAGAGGCTAAATCATCATACTTCAATACAGTCAATTTGTGTTTGATAGATACCAGGCAGAAATAATTTGTATCTGATGTCTGTCAAAGGGGCTGAAAAACTGTGTTTTGGTTTGTTCTTGTTGTTGTTGTTGGTTTTGGTTTGGTTTGGTGCTGGTTTTTTTTTGGGGGGGGGGGGGTTGGTTTTTTTGTTGGGGGTTTTGTGGGTGTTTTTGGTTTTTTAATGTTAATAGGATGAGTATCTAGGTAAGATTAAATCATCAGGGCAAGGGGCAAAACTCTTTAAGGTCAATATCTTCCCATTCATTTCAATAGCTACGCCAGTCCCAGGGAAACAGTTCCTCTCAGAATGGGCTTGAAGAAGTACTGACCAGTTGTTGGAGGGAGGGAGGACTGAGAGCGAAGTATCACGGAGGTAGCTAGATCAGACATTTCAGAGGGGGAAATTGACAGAAGGGGAGCAGCAGTGCTTGAAGGCATATGCTACTATACACACAAGATGGCATGTATTATTTTGAGTGATGTTCAGTGCCTCAGTTTGATAGGGTGGATAACAAAGGCAGAAAGTTAGGATTTAAAATCAAAGTACTGTGGGTTACATGAAGAAACAAACCTTTGCTATCTCACAGTAGCAAAAAGTGATTTTTCTGTGTCTCAGGACTGGACTAATTGCTTTACTAGAGGATACAGTATCATTCACTGTAATACGGGATTTATAAACATGTTCTTGTTTGAAACGAATAAATAGATCTAACAGAATTTTCAGCAGTTGCTCATTTAGATTTACTGTAAATATTAAGTGTTGTAGGTATACTAAAAAAAATAAATGAGACTGAAAATATTTAGTGTTTTACAGATCCCTTGAGTAAGTAACATAAACTGATAATCTGTTGCTGTGAATAATGGACAAAGTAAATCCAGATTTGAAAATGTTTCCTTGAATGCCGGTAGGAAAAATCTGTAGCAATCAAGAGCAGAAAGATCTATGTGTGTGGATTTGATTATTAAAACATTAATGACATTAATGATCAATGAAGATGAAAACTGTCACCTTGGTTAGAGGAGATTCCGGTCTGCTTGTGATAACTGGCAAAATCATCAAAACAACATCTATTAGGTTGTGAAATAAGCTGAAGAATCCCTTAAATAACCTTACTATGGAATTTTCGCTGCATCTTATGTATACTTGGAGAGAAGAAATACTTTTTCTTTTCATTATTGGCTAAATGTTGACTTTTAATCAGTAGTGGCTTTTAAAAGCTTTTTTTTTCAATGAAAAATAGGTAATTGTGTTATAATAATTTTTCTGAATTTTTGTACTAGTCACTCTTGAAGTTTCAACTATATTTGTCTTTGATTACATGTTTAATTATAAAAAACAGAGAAAAAAATTCTGTGAAGTTACTATAGCTTTTATATGCTAAAGCCACAGTATGTGGGTAAAAAATAATGGATTTTTTTGTGTGACAAAGCTATTCAAAATTTTATATGAAAATTTTGTGGAAGCTAACTAGATAAGAAAACATGCCCCCCAACTATAATTTCTTACAGAAGCTGCTGAGTATTATTTTGCACAATTGGATTCAATATGACTAAAAGTCTTTCTTAAAGAGAAATTATATTGATCTAGGCCAGAAAAAAAATGGAAAATCAACTTTATTGGAAGTTAATTCAAAGGAAACAAAAGGAGATGCTAAGACAAGTTATATTTTATGTCATCTTACTTTTAATTTTCAAAAAGTCATTTTGCTCACATAGAGAAAAAATACTGTAAAAACTAATACCTTGAAATTTCTTTTGATTTAGGAAAAACTGACCAAGATATTACTGTGGCAGGAGATAAAGACATAAACCAGCCTTCCAGTAATCAAAGATTACAAGCAGAGATACAAGAGCAGTCCATCTGGGGAAATCGCACTGATGGTGACCTCATCAGAAGTAAGTATTTCCAGAACAAATTGCTGCCGTTGAGGCTTGCTTTCACAGTGTAACCAGATACTGCCTGTTGACTCTGTTAAATGTGTGTCAAATGCAATTGTGTTGCAACTGTAATGCACATCCACTGAATTTATTTCCCAGATTGACTCCTGTCAGCATCCATAAGCAACGAGTATAAAGAATGGTGTGATTTGAGTGTTGCAGTATCTTACAGACCTCCGTAGCATCTACGTTTTCAAAGCCTTGGTGTTACATTCTTCTCTTACCATTAATAGTACTATAGTTAGTACTGCATGTATGCAGCTGTTCTAGGTGCCATCACTCTCAATTTCCCAGGTTATAGATATATATATAAGTGGCAGAGTAAACTGTGCTGAAAGCAGTTGCTTCCAGATGCACTGAGTACTGGTCAGGTGTATGTTTTTTAAGTTTTGAATCCTAGAGTAGTTACTCTTTTCAAAACTAGAAGAATGCCGTAAGAGAAGGTTTTAGACCTATGCTGTAGAACTGTGGAGTTTTTTACATAGTTTTTATGGGTCCGCATTCCTAGTGTATGTCCTGTGTGCTTTAAAACATAAAAAGGTATGCAAGATTATTCCTGTTTTCCTGTCTTGGACTGAAGATCATATGCTATCCATTGCACCCTCCTAAGGCAAAAATATTTCTGTCAACTGCCAGAGGTAATACTGCTCTAAAATTCTGTGAATGCTTGAACATTAGTTACTCAAGGGAGGGGCAGCATGAGGAATTGTTCTCTAATTATAGGGTGCATTCAGAAAGAAACTGGACTAAATGTAGAGTGGTGCTTCAGCTCTCTTGAGGTCATCTGATCACACATTTCAGGATTAGTCTCTCTTTACAGTGCACACTATACTGTAGAAAGTGGAGTAAATTCATATTTCTGAGCCTGCTGTTGTCAAAACTGGTGATGTTTTGCTGCAGTTGTCTGTTTCTTTTTAGGTTGTTTTTTCATTTGTTTTGTTATTTTGCTTAGTTGTGTTTTAGTCTTATCTTTACATTCAGCTTCTCTGGAACTTTGTGTTAGCATTTGAAATTCTTTTCAAATCTTAGTGAATCCTTTTTTTGTCCTAAGTAATTAATCCCAGTAAATACTTACACCTCTAATGTATTGAATACTTACCTAGATCCTTTACTGAAAACTTGAATTTAACGTCAGATATTTATCTGATGATTTAAAATAGTTTTTAAAGGGCTACAAACAGGGAGAATTGTCCTGCACAGCTTGAGAATTTACTTAGTTCCAAAAGATTATTATTTTAGACCTAACTGTCCCTGGACAAGCAGTTGCTTTGTGCTTATGTTGAGGATATGGAAAGCCGTGTATGGCATCTTCTGCTTTTGGAATGGCCTCCTTCTCATTCACCCTTCCTAGAAGCTTCCTTATTCACAAACCCATGAGAAAGCAGATTTATTTCATAGCAGTTAGCAGCATGCCTGAACTATGCAGTAAAGGACCAAGGACTGTAGGGTGATGCTGTACATCCTCTAATCTGTTCACCACCAAGACCCACTGCAGTGGCTGCCCTGGGGATGGTGAGGAAATGATGCATTTTTTTCAACATATAGTAGAAATTGCAGCAGATAGTGGAAACCCCTGGTAAAGTGACTTGATGATTATATGCAGTTATATCTCTGTGATGGGAGGGTTATTTGCTGCTGAATTATAAAAAAAAAAAAAGGAACAGGGAACAGGGCAAAGATAGGATAAAATGTAGAGGTAAAAGGTACTTTTCCAGTGTGCATGACTGTCCTCATCCTGGAGCCACGAGTAGCTTTATCTCTTGAGTTTGTGAAAAGCAACTTTAGCTGAAAGCTGTAAGTTTATTAAACGCTTAGTCATAATAAGTGTGTAGTAGAGGCTTTATTATGAGTCATACTTGATTAGGTGCTATGATGCAAGCCTCTCTTTGCTTCAGATAACCTTTAGTTTAAAGTCTTCCGGATGGAAGAAACAAAAATGATGAAATCAAAGCATTTTTTTTTGTTGTTGCTGGGTTTTTTTGGGGGGGGAGGGGTTGCTTATGAGTAGGGAAGTTTCTTCTCCTTTTAAAAATTGAGGAACAGTGCTTGACTCAGTTATACATCTTGTAGTTTGCAGAAGTTTTGCAACGCAATATACCTAGTAACTTAACTTTCAAAACTAGCACAAGTGCAGCAAAGAGAAGCTTTCTTATCAGAAACATTACTTAGGTACTTCATGTAAAAAGTAAGTATTGTAGCTCAGAATGGTCTTCATTCAACCAAATCTATTACCCCACCAAACTAAAGTTTGCATACTGTTGCATATTGAAAGGAGTTTGAGGTTAGAAAGAAACAGTGTTTTGATTATTACAGTATATTTTAAAACTCTTTCTTAAAATTGTTTTAGACAGCGCATACTTCACAACTTTCAGCACTATCCTAATGATTCAGTTTCTTTTTTTCCCATACAGATTGTTTTCCATCCCCACAGTTGATACATACTCCATTTGTCTTAGCATTAGCTTTTACTTTATAAATGTTTCCAGCATTTAATTTCCAAGGTTTTCCTTGTTTGCAGCTGTTTTATCCTGCTGTTATATGGAATTAGATTAATCAGTCAGTTTTACTGGCACACTAACAACGAAGTCCAGTGTTAGAGCCCCTGTAATGACTTCATTATGTATGATTTCTCATTTGCACTTGTGAACTCAGTTTACCAGGCAACATCAATAAACTAAAACACTGCCCCCGTTTTCCACAGCAAGATGTTTTATGTTCACCTTGCTTTGCCCTTTCAGTCCTTTTTTTCAAACTCGCTTTTTTAACCTCCAGAAATTTCCTCCAAATTAGCCTTTTCCCCACCTCATTTGGAGCATCCCTTCTCCCCATTAATGAAAATGTTCATAATATCCTGGCTAAATGGTTAATCTTACAGGAAACCTCAACCAAGGAATTTATTGTTTTTGAAGAGAGCTTGAGAATCAAAAGATTACTGTATACTGACATATAAACAAGGAAGGGCTATATGAGAAGGAAGCAGTTGTATTACCTTTCTGTAGTAATTGTTAATACACTTGCATAAGTATTACTTTAAGACTATTCAGTTGGAGAAGGGTCAGGGGAGAACCACAAATATCTCAGGAATGACTGGAGTAGTTGAAAACATGCCTTATTGTGGAAAACCTCCTGGAATTCAATCTGTTTAGTGTTAACAAGGGGAATAAAGAGGGGCTTTTCCTAGTCCCTAAGAAGCATACCACAACAAACAGAAATTTAGTAAGACTGTTCTTCAACTATAGCAAAACAAAGGGAGAACTAAATATAATATCTGGAAGTTCAGTTAGACTAGGAATAAGGTGTACATTTTTTAACAGAGCATTTGAGAACAGGTAAAACTGCCAATTACTTGGTGGTTTTATGTGTGTTAAATTGGCTTTAGCCATCACAAGGTGGCAACTGCTATCCATATCCTTCAGTTTTGGAATCTGAGTAAGGGAGAGTCTTTCCATAGTGGTTCCCCCAGTTGGAAAGACATCTATTTTTCTGTACAGTTATTCTTCAAGAAAATGTTGGGACCTGTTCCCTTCCCTTCACAGATGCACGCATATTTTTTATTTTATTTCTAACTGTAGAGGTTCTGCTTTTCAAAAGAGCTTTAGAATAACTCCATCTGCTATCTTTTCTGGCAGTGCATTTTAAATATCTGCAAACACTTTCTGCTTATTTTCATTGTACGGTCTGGTGGCCCATAATGGAGTGGTTCTGCTTCTGTTATCACTCACTGTTGGCAAGTGAGGAGGAGTGCATGTTAAAACATGCAGCAGGGTAACCTGTAGCTATAGGAATGAAGCCATAGCAGTTTTTGCTGCTCTGTGTTACTACAATGCTCTGCTTTGTTCTCTGGAAGAGGTATGGGATTTTTTTTCCCTCTTAGAGTAAAAAGGCTATAAAGATGGATTTTAGAATATTTAGGCAGGATTTTTGCAGGGGGCACTAGGTTATCTTCAATGTGTGTTGCTATGCAGGGAAGGGAATGTTTAGGAGGGAATAAAATGCCTGTCTTCAACACTATTTGCTTGTGAGGATTTAATCTCCTTTCTGGTTCTCAAGCAGAACCTTAGCTATGTGATATTTAAGAAAACAAAAAACATCTACCATAGATTCAAATCGTCATGAATAATTGATTAATAATAATCCAATTCTCAAGATTAAATACCTAAAATATGCCCATGTTTTACAGATAGAAAGGTCATTGCTATCCATCATTTTCTAGCTTCAATTGCCTCTTTCTCCTCCATGGAACATCCTCCTGATAAGAGTGGTTCTTCAGAGAAAGGGATGCTTCTTTCAGCTCTGTCGGGATCAAACAATTTTACATGTTCTTGTAGCCACTATTTTATTTACTATATTCTTCTGAAATATAAACCTAGATATTTTTATCTTTTTGTTTTCTATATTTTTATGTTGACATTTTCACTTTACATGATTATTTATTTAATTTTAAGGTTTGGAGATTCCTTTCTTTGTCTGGCTAAGTGAGTGATTTCTGTGGTTTGTTATGCTGTTTGTGTTTGGGACTTCTTTTTTTTCCCAACAAGAAGTAGATAATATGCTGTTAGAATTCTTTGTTTTGTTTGATATTAATCTAGATATCTTTTCTTGGCTGTTCTGTGATGCACAGTCATCTTACAACTGCTGCAATTTCAAATGATCCTGTTTATTCTGTCTATAAAATAGTACAAAGTGCTTGAGTTAACTTAAATGGTTCTTTTCAAAGCTAGAAAGTATGACAAATACAGTCTTCTTGTAGCATAACAGTGTGTGACTACAGAAATTGTGCAGAATAGATTAATGGAAATTATTCAAAATATATTACTGAGTTTGAAAGGTGTGTTCTATTAGTTAAAGAAGTGATTTATGCACCATGTTCCAAATACACCCAGATATAAAAATCTGTTAACCTATGAATGAACAAAACTTAATCAGTTCAATATTTATACAGCAGCACAGTATTTGATATTTAGAACCTTCTTTAAAAAAGATTAATCTTTGAGAAACCTGGCTAGTAGAAGTAATAGAGAAGTAGAGGTCTTCCCTGAGAACTCCTGTCCCAGAGCTTTTCTAATCCTCTCCCCAGCAGAGAACTAGCGTGTGTTGCTTCTGTTTCTCCCCTGACCTGGCAGTTCTCTTATTACAGCTGTTCCAAAAGTCTTAGAAAAACTTCTCAGGCCTATTGAGGGGCCTGGTGATTTGCACAGCCAAAGGCTTTCCCTTTGATTTTCATTTTACCCTCTCCTGGGCAGAGAGGGATTTTCACAGATAGCTGTACCATTACAGTTACAGTCTTCAGTCTGACTGGGTGTTTGGTGTCAGCCTTGGAGAAAAGGAGGCTCAGAGGAGACCTTTTCACTCTCTACAACTGAAAGGAGGTTGTGGTCAGGTGGGGGTTGGTCTCTTCTCTCAGGACAAGAGGACAGAGTCTCAAGCTGCACCAGGGGAGGTTTAGATTGGTCATCAGGAAGAATTTCTTCACAGAAACTATGATCAGATGTTGGAATGGACTGCCCAGGGAGGTGGTGGAGTCACCATCCCTGGAGATGTTTAAGGAAAGACTGGACATGGCACTTAGTGCCATGATCTAGTTGACATGGTGGTGTTCTGTCATATGTTGGACCCAATGATCTCAGAAATCTTTTCCAGCCTAATTGATCTTGTGTGATTCTGTGTTTACAGAAGTCACTGTGAAATGACCCGAGTGTTGCTGAAATTAGTAGTTCCTTGTGAACAGAACTGCTGTGAGGTGCAAATGTTTTCTGTGTAGCCTCTTCCCTTCAACTCTACGTTGAATGTTCTAAGGAAATGCAGCTAATGATGGCCTGAGATAGATCAGGAATTTGTGTACTCTGTTGTCACTCCATGTCAAGAAATAAACTTCTTGCTGTTGTTGGTCCATTTACAGAACAGTAGTCAAACTTCAGTGAAAACTTTAAACTGTTCCAGATGGCCATAAGATAGATATATGTATTCTGCATATCACTAATAGCCAGAATTACTTGGAGCCTTTTAGTTTCTGTTTTACTTTACTTCTGTCTCTCAAAAAGTTATCTGAATTTGTGGTCTGAGGCTGAGGAAGTTTGGATGGCAGTAATCATCGGTACCAGACAAAGGTGAAACTCTTTAAGTAACATGAAGATTGCTCTGCTTGCTGTGTTTTGGCCTGAAGTAAATTGTATCTTAATTTCAGAATATTTTCCTGTGTTGTATTGGTACTGTCTCAGAATTAATCATGCTGTTAATGCCTATATGGGAAAGAATAGTTATATTCTTTTTCTGATTAGTCCCTCATAAAGGGGAAAAAGTAGAATATGCTTGTAGTAGTTCCTTAAAGATGAAGAATAATTAAACTCTTGACTGTGTTCTGTGTGAAATATTATACTACCAAACCAATGAGTCAGTGTTGTTTTAGTCTTCTGTTTTCAGTATTAACAGTATTTAGTTACCCATATTTAGCAAAGAAAACACTAAATAACAAAGTGTAAGAAAGTATCATCATCTAAAACATACTTTTAGGAACCTGTCTGCTGGCAAAAATGTCGTGAACTTAAACCATGGCAAAAGTTCTCTTTTTCCCATTTTAGTTTTGTATTTGCTGTCATGGGTGTGAAAAGCATGGAGTAGGTTTACATAGCTCAAAAGTAGTACTGTATATTGTGTTTACATAAAAATAATTAAATGAATTCTTCAAAGTTTAAGAGTCAAAATAATTTTAAAATATTTTTGAATTTTTTATTTACCAATAAAAAAGTGAAACAGGAGGAGGGACTCATGGTCACAGAAGAAGCCTTAGCTAAGTAATCATGGTTAAACATTTTTCTTCTGTATATAGCTATGCAGGAGGAAAGAGAGGTCTGCATACTGCTTACTTCTTATGCATTCTGACAGTGTGATATCTATAGTGCAAAAGTACCCACAAGTACCTCTCCCTGAAGGTATTTTTATAAAAGACAAGGAAAAACAGGAGCCTATGACCTATTGGTGTGTTGTTGTGGTGTGGTTTTCTGTTTTCCCCTAAAAAATTCTTCATAATCCAAACCCAGAGGAGCTTTTTGAAAAACATTAAAATGTCAAACAGCTGTGGTCACTCAGGCTATTTCTAATACCAATTTTGTTAAATCATTTTACTGATGAAGTAGGCCTCCAGATATATTGAGGCTTGATTTAAGAGAATGAATGATTACTTGCTACCTAAGCCTCAACTGTTTTTGAATAAACTGTAGTGTTCTGGCATGTGAGAAACGTACTTTTGTGTGGAGACTGCTCTTGAAGTTTGTGATTAAAAATGCGAACTCATGCATTCTAACACAAGAAATTCAAATTCTGAATTTGTCTGGACCTATGAATTTCAGAGGCTTAAATTTTACTTCTATGCTTTCTTCCCTCAAATGCTATGCAGTATCTCAATTATCATGTTTTCACTTTGGGCTATAAATATTACGACACTTGTTTGGAGAAAACTTAGCAATTTTAATGTTAATTACAGCAGAATTTCAACTAAGAGACTATTTCCTGTTGCAGAGGTTCTTCAAGTTTAAGTGAGTTTTATTGATTTATAGCTCGGACTTAAGGTTGTATAATGTTTGCATAAAATGTTAAGAAGTTTGCTTTTGAGACAAGTCAAGTAGAGCAAACTGTTAGGCAAACCTATAAAAAAATAGCCTATGAGTCAGATTTGACCTTCAGGGCAAGTTTTTGCTTCTGAGAGACAGCATAAACTATTTGCCCATTCTTTGGCAGATCAAGGGCAAGCCTGTCTTCAGGTATAGGTAACTCTGAAATACATCTTCAAAAATAAAACCTCTTAGCCTGTTAGAAGGCATCTACCTTTCCCCATCTCCTTTCTTCAGTAGGACAGATGCATATTTTGACTGTATTCCATAAGTTGCAAGTTGAAATAGAATTCACATTTTGACAGAAAAGCAGTGGAAGATTGTTATGCTGGCTGTAAGAGCAGTGTCAAACCAGAATGGAACATCTCTTAGGCCTGTACAATTCAGGAATACAGGAGATCAGTAAACAATGCTCTTTTTGCTTAAATTTCAAAATGAAGGAAATTAAGTTTTGGTGGAAAATTTGGGATTAACCTACCTGGAAAAGCTTGTCTGAAGGATCAAACTCAGTTTTTCACAGAGGTGATGCAGAAAAATATATGGATGGTGAAGTGGGATACAGAGGTAACTTTGGATAATGTACATGTAGTTTTCTTACAGGTGATTTTATAAAATTACACCATCTCATTTAGTATATCCCATCTCACTTTGTAACTATGACTCTGTGATAGTTCCCTACCTCAGTATATATTCTTGTTAATATGTGATGACTTTTTAGTGATGAGTCACTATCATATTTATAATGTAAAATCAGTATTGGTAAATATTTTTATACAGCAATAGATCATTCAGCTAATCACACTATGAAGTAACCGGCAGTGTACATTAAGGCATCTGAAGTAGCTGTAAAGATCTCCTTGCTTCGTGAGAGTCTTCTGTACAGCCCTTCTGTAAGCTGTTCTGAGCTGGATCAAATCCTGGAAACTTGCAGCTAGTGTGAGTTTTGTATTTACAACAAATAAGACAGTGTTTAACTTTGGAAATATGGAAGGGAAAAAAACAACTCACAACACTTCTTAAAGGAAGAATTCTAGTAAAAGGTACCTTTTTTTTCTCTGTTCCTCTTCTTGTTCCACTCCTTTGACTGTTACTTGATGTACATCTCTGTCCACTTGATTTTCTGATTCCTATTTGTAGCATAGTGTTTTGCCTGAGGAGTCTTTTTCTTTCAATTTAGTTGACAGACTCAGTTTTAAGTAAATCACTATTTGGTTTTGACTGTTTGTGTTATTACAGAACGTCTGCTACTCTAGGATTTTGAGAAGAACAGCAAGATCCCATTTGCTGTGCTATGCTCCCTCCTTGAACCAAGAGAAAATAACCTGGCAAAAGCTTTTGTTTGTTATCACATCTGCATCCACACCAGGGATTCTGCTGTGATAGCTGAAATAGGGCAAGAAGTTCAGGTCTCATTATTAATATTTTTTGAATATTTTTGGAACAGGTCCTTATGGAAAAGGAGAGAAGACGTGTTTGATAGCATAGGGAAGGTTTTGATAGAATAATACACTTTGCTTTCAGAACTTAGAAGTGCATTTCATGATGGCTATAATGGAATCGCACTTCACAGTATTGATTTAAAAAAAATTCTTTAGAATTTAGGGTAATTTTGGAAGAAAGTAAAGGGTGTGTATCAGTGATATGGTGGAGTCAAAGTTGGAAGAATGCTGAAGGTTTGTTCCCATTTTTAATATATTATTCTGTATCTTCTTTCCCATATTTGTCATATAAAGCAAAAAGATAAAGAAAAAACTGACCCAATCCTAACATAATTCTGACGCCAAGCCATTTTTATCTTTCCTGTTTTCATAATTTTTTCTAGTGCCCCCTTTTCCTAGTTTTCTTGTTTGTCTTTTTGCTTGCTTGAGCAGTCCTTTTTTTCCCTGCTTCTTTCTCGATTACAGTGACATACCTGTAAGCAATGAGTAAGGTTGTGCTTAGAGGCTGACTGGA
Organism: Falcunculus frontatus; assembly: GCA_013398115.1. Lineage (NCBI taxonomy): Eukaryota > Metazoa > Chordata > Aves > Passeriformes > Falcunculus > Falcunculus frontatus. The sequence continues at coordinate 736,707 of VZRV01001162.1, forward strand.
AATATTTTAAAGAGCATCAGTACAAAAGCCTGTTTCAACATCCATGTGTTAACATCAACATTTAAGCTGGTTTTTAAGTAGCAATGAACCTTCTTGTTAGCATGAGTAATCTGACTATTGGAGAATTAACAGGGAATTAAACATTTTGTAAAGATACTGTGCAATTCAGGCAAAAACTCCAGCTGTTAAAATTTTCCAACACACTATGAAACTCGGCTTCTAGAGCCATGTGATTATGTGAGATTTAAATTTTCATAAAATAAAAAAAATTAACCTGGTCTTAGTTTGTAGCTACTGACAAAAGCGGAAAGTTAAAGACTGAAAATTGGGAACGCCAATAAAAAGGATGTATTTAAAAAAAGATATTGATGATTTTCAAGTAGTTTGGCTTCTCTCTACCGCACTGTACAGAAACAGGGAATTTTGGCAAAATTATCATAATGCTAATTAAATAAAAGGTGGTAGGGAAATGTTCCCATTGTGAGTTGTTAGTTCTAGCAGCCTCAGAAAATGTTACAGCACAGTAAAATGTAGGCAATTATACTGAAGGAACGTGAAACAAAAGGGTGCTGAAATTAACTCCAAATGGCAAATAAAATGGCAGATTGGCAGAACTCTTCAGCAGGGTGGATAAGGTAGTATTAAAAATAGCGTAGTTCTGTCCCTGTAGCTGTTGTTTGAGTGGTTTCCTAAGTGTTTTTGTCTGGGGCCAAGAAATGCGGGAAGTGAAGCCGAGATGTTTGCCAGGCAGGGAATGGCTGCACAGCACAGAGGGACGGAGGCAGCGGTTTGGCTCACCTGTCACCAGCCTGGTCAGGTGCTGCTGTTGCTGCCCATGCCATGAATGCTTTTGTGTGGCTGAAGGCTTGAGTAAGCAGCAAGGGTTGTGTTTGATGTAGTTGCTGTCTATGCTGTGCTGTATGTTGGATCTTTTTGGGTAAAAGAAGCTTGCTGTCTCAGCTGTGACTTTTTAAAGCTCCTGAACTGTAAAAGGACAAAAAAAAGTAGCTAACTTCTAATGCTTTCACTTAAAATGCTGTTTCTTTTCCATGAAATCCTTCAGCTTGTTGCAAAACCTTGGAACAAAATGTTTTTAAAATGTATAAATGGACATTTTTCAGTATTGTGAATAATACTGACATAGCACAGATTTCACTGCTGTATCTGCACTCCATTAAAAAAAGTAATTGTGATTGGTGTGCAGGAGGATTTATTTTTCTCTGAATAAAGAGAAGTATGTCTTCTAAATAAGACAAAACAAAAGGTTTTAAAAAAAAGATCTGTGTTGCAAGAAGCGCTGATTCAAAGCATGGAGCTAATTCTGGTTTAAGTGCTACTTAAAAATATTTTTAAACAAAAGGTGAACCAAATAAACTTCAGTGGGTCAAACTGCATAGTTTTGTTAGTTGAAAGATGTATTTTTAATAGAGAATGAAAATAATTCCATAGGTGATGTTGAATGCGTTTAAACATGTTGGAATGAGAATAATCCCTATCTGCATGCTAGAGATAAAAACTAGTATTTTACTGTTAATATCATTTGGGTGCAACAATTTCATAGGGAATTATATCTTGCTTCATGAACAGCGTGGAAAATCAGAATTTTAGCTCAGTTGTGGAGTGAAAGAAAAATGTTTCTCAGGTAATTTCATCCCATTAAGACAGTTTATCTATTTCTTCAGCTAATCTGATTCTTTCTCCTTTAACTTAGTGCATTTGTTTCTCTGAATTTTTGTGCCTGTAGCTGTTGGTCACTCATGTATTTTTCTAACAGGACAGATTTGTAACTGTGTCGCTCAGATATCAGAGCTTTCTTGTGTATTGTTTGAGCAGCTTATGCTTGGCTTCCTTTCCGGAAACCAAGTGCATCATTTTACAGGAAATTCAGTCTTCAGGGCATGGTCAGCAGTCTGATTTTTGTGCTGCTCTAAGGGATGTACCCATGAGCAACAGGCGAAAGTTCATTTAGCTTTTTTTATGACTATATTGAATTCATGTAATGGAGGTCATTATGAAAACTTGGCCGGGGTGTGTGGGTTTTTCCAGCCAAGTCAGAAAGAGGTCTTCCTAGATCATTTTGTTAGAATATGGTAAATAAGCAGTTAAGTAAAAAATATTTGCCTTTTTTGCTTAGTATTGTTGACAATGGTTACATGTTGAGTACATTGAGTTTTGATTTTAACACACAAACTTCTCAGTTGAAAAAGGTTTGTATTCTGAAATAGTCCTTTTCCCTGCGCATATGAAACAGCTGTTTTTGAGTCAAAGTTAAACTGCCAGTGGGGTGGGGTGGGGAAGGGAAAAGGCAGTGAGCTCTGATACAGTGGTTCAGCCTTTTAGTCCATGCTTGCCTGTGGCTTTGACTCTAGCGAAGAAAAAAAGAGAATTTAGGTTTTTCAAGGACTCTGATAAGAACACTTTTCAAAGCATATTCTCAAGAATCTTACTTGTACAGCTTGCACAAAAACATTTTGTGTTGAATGGTGCCTTATCACTTCAAGGCACACCAAAACAGTTAGTTCAAAAGAGAAAAAAGAGCTCTCATTTCTGGGTGGATCATACTGATGTCAGGCTGGTGCATTAGTGGCATACAGCAGCCCATGAGACAGCACTAGTGATGGTAGCTCTGCCTGGACTTTCTGTGTGTGACTCAAAATCCTTTGGTGACCTGGGATCCCTGGAGTGCTTTGGGATGGGGAAGCCCCACTCATCCAGCCCGTGGGCATGGGAGCCAGGTGGATTGGTCCTGTACCCGTCTGCTAGACCCTGCTTGCCGTAAGGGAATTCTTGCAGGTGAAGAACATCCATAACAGACTCTAAATCTTCTCAGTGTGTTTAGTGTTGCAGATAGATGCTGCTTCTCCTTCTCCTCACACTTTGCTTTTTCAGAATCAGGAAACAGGTGGACATTTGCTGCTCTCTCTACTGTTTCCATGTCTTTTTTCTGCTCCTGGCAATTGCTCTGTTAACTATACAGTCTGCAGTTACGAAAAGCTGGGTCATGAAGAGTTATTGTTGTGGACCTTAAGTCCTTACCCTGCTTTCTGACACAGAATTTCCATTTTCCATTATGCTGCTATTGCTGAATGTGGCTGATTTTTGGCTGGGGCTCCAGGATCCTCTCTGACCTCCAGGATCCTCTCTGACCTCGAGCAGAAGGGGGGCTTTTGCTTCAGTGCTAGATCACTGTATAAGTATGAAGTGTTTATCTTTGTTATATTTCACTGCTTATCAACTAATAATTTATCATTTAATTATTTTCTTACTTGTAAAATCTGTAGCAAATACTTCAGATCTACTGGGATTTTACTTGTGAATTTTTTTTTGTTTCTTCTCCCATACTCTTCTGCCCTCACAGAAGTGAAGTGGCTCAGCTCACTATGTATTTTTTCTCTTTGTCTTCTTCCCCCCCAGTGCTGTCTTCTTCTGGGTGGTTCCTATCTACTATTTTTTTCTTTTGCTGTTTTTGCCCTGCTATTGTTTTAATAATGTAAAATCCCAAGTTTTAGTCTTATATTTGTAGTTACTGTCCATTTGCTTCCCCTGTTACAGTTTTCTTGCAGCTGTGCTTTTTTTCTTTTTTTCTTTGTTTTTCTGGTACTTTGTATCAGCCGATGCCAAACTTAGCATCAGCTATAGGTTGCAAGAAAGAATAGCAGAGAGAAAGTAAGTGCAGCAATGGAATCAAAAACTCAGTTATCAATGTATATATTACTATATTTATACTCATGTTCTGTGTTTCCCTGCCACCTTTTTAAATAATCCTCTTTATTGCTGTTACTATGTTTTCACTCCTATTTTTGATTTCTGCAATTTGTTAGTATTGTTAATAGTAGTTACATAATTGGTTATTACTTAAAATTTTAGAGATAACAAAAGGCAGTGCACTGAGAGCAGGCAATCACATTTGAGGTAGAACACTTTCTAGAATCTTCTGAAATTCTGTCACTCACATGAGTTGAGAGCTAGAAATTAAAGGCACAGTGAACATTAAGGGAATTGCTCATTCCAAGCACTTCCTTTCAAGTTCTTTTTGAAACCAAGTACAGCTAGTTTATATGCATTTTTTTGTATGAGTTTAGCTGACCACTGTAATCTTGACATCTGGAGGCTTGTTATATATGATCAGTGGAAAATAAACCTGACTTCAGAATATCTTCTCCCTCAGAGCTGAATGATGAATGGGCTTGGCTGAGAAGCTGTTGCCTCACCATCCCACATTCTTTCCTGCAGTGAAACAGAGTCTAGTTTGTCAGTGGTTGCTGGGGTTTTGAGGAAGGGAGCTGGAGGTGCTGGAGGCAAGAGGACCTGTTTGTGCACTTGCTCAGGTTACGGCTGTTAATGACATTGAGGTTATCTCTCCTGTCTGGTGCATCCTGCTGTGCCGCTTATGAGGCAATACCCAGCCAGTGATATCCTGTTGTTTGTAGCTGCTCTTTGATGTTTTTTGCTTTATTTGGGAGCAAGTAACACAATGGCGAGGGGCATCAAAACTGTTTCAAATATTTGAGACTTAATGTCTCAAATTCCATAGGAGACCAGTGTGTCTTGATGCATTGATATAACTGTATGCTGTAGCAGGTATGAATAGCATAACTACTGTAATGTCATGCCAACAGTTTGGATTACCTTTAGTGGTTGATAAACTTTCTTTTTTAATTGGAGCTCCAGGAGCAAAGCATTCTGTTCCTCAGTGAGATGGATTGTATCGCATTCCTGGTGCCCTTCATCATTTCAGGGACTGTCTTCACATTTAGGAAATGGCTGATTATTTGTTTTGAAGAAATAGATCGATTTCATTACTTCAAGAATTACCAAAAAGCTAATTCTCTGATTCTTAATGCATTGATTATTTAGTTCTCAGATCAAATTTTTACAAGCCACTGTGCATTATAAAGGAAGATTTAGCAACAAGCAATCAAAAAAAAAAATCCCAAGTAGATGAAGATGCCTCTTAATGAATTACATCTGTAGAAAACACAGGACAAAGTAACTAAACCTCTCACCTTAAATTAAAAAAAAATCTTAAAAAAAATTTTTAAAAATTAAAAAACAAACAAAAACAACCAAAAGCAACAACCCACCAAACAACAAACTAGCTGCAGTTTGTTGCAGCTATAAAACTCCATAAATATGCCCTGGGAGTGTTGGAATGGTGACCATTAGTAAACCTGCCATTCCACGTGTCGGTGCAACTGTTACCACTGCAGTACATAGTTGTAATGCTATGAAACATAAGAGCAAATACAGTACAATTCTTTTCCGGTCCTAGCAGAATGTGTGAGAAGAAAAATGGATACAGAAATGTTGCAAATGGAAAGCTTGCAGTAAAATTTCCTGCTTTTGAATGCAACTTTGTATAGGGATTTATTCCCCAGGTGTATGGGTGTCTGCTACCTATAATGCCCTGGTTTGTGTTTGGCTCTTGGTATTTTGTGTACCAAGAAGTGTCTATTCTCAAGAAGTGACAAACTATGCCACAGTAAGAGCTATATTAAACTTTATGTAGGTGTAGTTTAACAATCATTGCATTTTGTGAATTATCTTTATTTCTAATTATATTGTGATCTACCAAGAATTCCCAGATTATCTGCAAAGTTTATCAAAGTTTATCATATCAATGTTTGCAGTCTCAGAAAAAACATCGCTAACATCACAAGATGTGTGTTTGATAAAGAAGAGTAATTTACAGACAGTCTAATGGTAGTTAGAAGCTAAAGGGTATTTTGATTCTGAGATAATTGTTACAAAATAGGTAACTAAAAATGTTAGGGATTTACTCAGTTTAGCAAAGATTTAAAATTTGCTGTTACAATTGTTAAAGAAAATCAATGGGCATTTGTTCATTTTCCAAAATCATATTAGGAAAAAGGATTTGTAAATAGAGAAATTCACTCCATATTTTCAGTTGGAATGGTTATCAACTTTGTAAACTCTGGCTACCAGCCCTTTTTATGCTTCCCTGTGGTAACTGCGTCTTTCTGGGTATGTCAAAGATATCTTTATACCATTCCTTCAACCCTTCAAACAATGTGTAAAGTCCTGCCGTGCTTCCGAAGGAAGGCACTGCAGGTGTCTTTGCACAGGTATAAGAGTACTTTGGGCACTGTCTTGTGCACTTGTGTTGCTTCTCAGCCCATGAACACACATGCACATGTGTTTGCCATTCTTGTCCACCGTTCATCAAGTGAAAGCTGACAAGATAAAATGTCTTTTCCCTTTGTCCCCTGCCAGCCTCATTTCTGTTACACCAGGTGTTCCCTGGATGTGCTCTCAGACGTATTCTAACAAAGTGTTCTCAGTGTGGGTCCTGTAAAACTCGTACCAGCAATTTCACTACTGTATTTTCATTACAAAGGACATCCTGTTTCATAATAATATATTGTATTCATTTTGAAGATGTCCTCACGTCTTACAAGAAGCAATTCTAAAAAGGTGGATGATGCTGTTATTTGATACTTTGTTTTCCTTGTAAAGTCAGCATGGTATAAAAAATTCAGTGTTAAAAAATGATTTTAAAAGATAGATGGTGCCTTGATGGTACCTTGTTATTTAGTTAATGTATGCCTTCTGTGATATAGTAGCTGCAGTATATGCTATTTATGTCCCAGAAAATATTCAAAAATAATTGCTGACAAAAGCCACTTCACAGGTTGACTCAGAGGTACATCTTGTAATCTGACTGTTAATATTCTGGATAGCTAGACAGAGAAAACTATTGATGTAGTTAGAAGATCATATTAGAGACTAGTCAGGATTTTAGTTAGAAAGTGGGGATGGGGAAGGATTGAGATACTTGAGTTCTCCCAGTTTCACTAAAATGTTATGCTTATTGAGTGTATAACACATACAATATATAATATTTTTGAAAAGTTAAGATTTTTTGCTAGTCAGTGGGAAATGTTGCCTTTTTTATCTAAAGAATTTACGTTTTCTCCAGAAGTAGTTTAGAATCACCTTAATTTTACTCTGGAATTCAGGCAGACCCTGGTTTTACTGTGCAATTCTTATCTGTCATCTGCTTTATTTTCTCCCTTAAGCTTAAATCAGGGTTATGAAGAAGCACTGATAAAAACCAGAGGCCTGATTCTTACCTCCCTTACATATGATCCATGCAGAGGGAGTAGGAGCAGTGACCACTGAGATGAAACAGTTCTTCCAGCTCAAATTAACGTGTGGATCTTGGCTTTCAGTGTTAGTGGACCCAATCAGGACCTCTGTATTTCCAAAAAAAAGCTCATCTTATTGTAGTTGCAACTGTTTTGGGAAGAGAGAAGCGTTAAGAATACTGTCAAGTGAAACAATATGTTGTATTTTCTCAATATTTGAAAATGCCGTTACAGTTTTTACAACCAGGAGTTGTGCATTTTATTCTTCCCACGTCCACCTGCAAAAATACTGTTACTGTGGCCTGATTTGCCATTGTAAACTATTGTGTCATACATAAAGAAAAAAATAGTTCTTACCTCTCTGGGTGTGTAGTCAGATAACCTAGGCTATTAACTGGAAAGTATTTTTTCCATCACTCTCATTGGCCAGACTAGCAAACTCCACGGGTGTCTGTATCAGCTGCCTTGGAATTGCTTTTGATGTGATTAGGCTACTAATTAACTGCCTCAATTTTTCTCTCCCTCCTGATATTTTCTTTTGATTCACTTTGACTCAGAGGAGTCTGCATTCAGTGTATGTTTGTTTTTGTGTTTTGTCTAAAATCCCTAGTGATAGCTTATGCTGTCCTCTTTTGGTTGAGAGTTTCCCTCTGTTGATATACATTTTTCTGTTAAATGCATGCATCAGGATTTTTCTTCTAAAAATAGCTGGGACTTTGCAAGGCGTAAAAACAGTGTACGGTCAGAGTGTGTATATACGTGCATATTCCTTTAAAGTGTGCTAAGGGTTTTACAGTCTGAAAGAGAATATGCATAGTTACTTCAAAACCTTCAAAAACCATAATAAATGTTTACTACTTGAATCACCACATAGTAACCTTACAATTAAATTATTGTGTAAAGTCAGTTAAATAACAGCAGAAGTTATTGTATTAAGGCCCGCTTTGCAAGGAAACCAGCTACAAGGAAGTGTGAAACACGCTAATAGATTATATGCTATAGCAATATATTGCCTTTTTATTGCTTTTCCACAAGCAGCAGATTCATGTGCAGTTATTACTACCTATATTATCTGCTAGTTTTCTATCAAAAAAGGTTCAGTCTATTGAATCATTAATCTAATATTTATCATTCTTATTGAAAATCCACTAGTGTTAGCACTGTATAAAATATTGACTTAAATCTACTGGTTTTGCTGAAGATTAAAAACATATTAACCTGAAAAGTGTGGTATTTCTTAGGACATTTTGAAACTACTCATTGTAGATGTTTGAAATGACAATTTTTCTATGTTGTCTGAGGAATGATTTTTTTCTTAAATCTTTAACATATAGTGAGTGACCAGTACCATCCTGATTTGATGATGCTGAGTGTTCATCCAACACACATTTGAAATTTTGATGTGTATTGCATTAGTTAGGGAATATCAAGAATAACATTTTTGCTCATACATAGAGTGTAAAATGGGATCTTTTGTAGCAGCACACGGCCTGTTTAGAACGATATAACAGGCGCTGAATGTTCACATATCAAACAAAATGCCATCTTTCTGTAGAAAAGAGGTGTCAAAAAGTTTCTTTGTACCTTTAACGCATGTGATTATGTAGTACAAAATGCAGAGTTTGTAAAATTTCTTGAATATACAGGCAAAAAATGAATAATTCAAAACAACTCATAAGTTCTACATTCTATTGTATCTTTTATAACGCAGGCAGAAGATAGCATTGTGTTCCCAGTAGAGCTGAATTTGCACAAGTTACACCTCGGAAAATGCCAGATGGTCTATGGTCTACTTTTGAGAGCTGTCACATATGTAAAGATTTGAAAAAAGAAAGACAGCTGAATGAGAGCAGTGGATCATTAAAGAGAGAGTGAGAGTCCCTGGGTATCACTGTGTTTTAAGAAGCATTGTGTCGTTCTCCATATTACACCTTTTTTTTTTTTTTGAGATATACACAACCTTTAAAAAATAAGGTAAAAATATTTCTGTTCTAAACTGAGTGGTTGTGGTTTAATCTCGGAACTGTCAATTGCTTTTGTTCTTTATGCTAGAATGCGGTCATATGGTTCCTAATTGGTTTCAAGTGTGTTTTAACCATAAGATTCAAGTCTCCCTAGTGCAAGATTATCAATAAAGTTAAAATAAATTTAAATTGAGATAACTAATCCATTTGGGGTTTTATTCCATTTTGATTTGACCTGCGTATCACATGTGAATACTGTAAAGCCAGTCAGCTAAAAAGTTGTATGTTAATGCTAAAAGACTCAAGTAAGAGTACTTTGGGAACAGGATTACTTAATAAAAATTTAAAATTAAAAAAACATTGAAAAGTCCCTAAACCCTTAGTAAAAATAATAATAAAAGTGAAAGCATAAAACTGTTTAGATTTCTAAGACTTTCCATTTACCTACAGTTTGACAGTAACACACCTAATTTTGAAGATTGAATTTTGGACATTTTGTCAAGTTACTGTATTGTAGCAAAGCCCCAAAAATACACAAATAATTTCTAAGCTGTCCCCACCAATTTAACTGGCTTAGAAAAGGTCATAACTGTCAGTTTTATAAACTGGTGTCCAGACATGGAGAATTTTTAGAATAGTCTATTGCTTGTGTTTATTGAGGAAGGTTAACTGCTCCCCAGCAATTCTAGTTCATTGGTACAACTGCACTACTCCACAGCAGGGAATCATAGGCAGTGCAGGGTGAGGAAACATCATTACATGAAACATGAAAAACACTGTTCCTTAATTACAAAATTTACATTTGAGTGGGATAATGAAGATAAAACTATGGGGTGCTGTGGACATAAACACTGAATTTTAGAGAGTAAATTTTAATTTCTGCCACTGGCAAAGATTTTTGACTGTGCTTAGGTCTACATTGGCTATTTTTAAAATGGAAGGAATAACTTTTTATTTTTAACAAAATTAATTTTGCACATACATGGAAGGTGAGTCTACACAAAGGGTTCCTGATAATATACTTTTCATAATACTTATTCAGATAGGAGAAAGTTCCCTAAAAATTTGCTTTGAGGCCTTTATGAGAGTTTGCAGATGTTAACCAAATACATAGCAGAAATTGAATTCCAAAGTGAAGAAAGTGCCTTGCTTTTGCTTCTGTTCATAGAGTTTGCAAACACTAGTGCTAAATTGAAGGACAAGCAGTTTCAGCATTGTCATTAAAAAAGTCTTTTGGCAATAGTTCTTCAAGTCTCAGATAATGTGCTCCTGTTTTGTTGACTTGGAGGTTTCTGAGCAGTTACTACTGGTAGTGGAAGGGAATGATCTTTGATCTTTGTCTTTCCTGTAACATCTTTGGGGAGCCTAAAACATAAATGTTTCCCCCAACTTGTCCTTTCTTTTCTGCAACAGGAAATTACCACTTTGGTCAAGTAGGTTCGAGCAGGGTTACTCTGACCTAGATAGGTGTGGGCAGTCAAGGCTATCTTCCAAAAAGCTTAGTGGCAGTGGCTAAAATATCAAGTGGCAAGAAAAGCATGAACCAGTTCATATTTAAATTATTATGAAAAAGAATCTTTTGTTGCCTGTGAGCATGACCAGGACATAAAGTTTAAGATTTGTGTGAAGTTTAATCTGGAAAAGTTTGTGATAGTGGAGAAAGCAATCTGAGAGAGGTGTTAGTGTTCTGGATAAAAGGAAAGCATTGAGGGTTTGTTAAGCAAATTTAGAACTGAGTCCCTTTTAGAGACCATGTTGGTCTGTGTGTCCTAGTAGTACATGTTGGAAAATTTGTTATCTTGTACCTGAAGTGATCAGTGGAGATGTTTCTTTTAGAGCAAGCTAACTATAATTATCTGTATATTTTTACCCTGTACACAGTGTAATCTATATGTGAATCTATACTGTGAAATCATCAGAAAATGGATATGAACCCTCTGAAAAGAGAATGAACTGCAGCACTGTTTTTCCTTACTGCTGGCACTAATTTCTTGTCCATTGAGTATCTAATAGAATCTGGACTTTTTCTTTGACATAACATTTTTAAATAATTGAAGATTGGACTGTCTGAAAACCTCTTTTTGTCCAAGCATGATGCAGTAGTGTTTTGATTAGGAGAGGTGATTGGGCTGATGCTTTTTGATTGTGAAATCTTGTTGTGTTACTGTGTGTATTGTTTAATTAGTTTTCCCCCACGAAATCTGCATTTTTTTTTTCCCTACATAAGAATTGTTAAATTGAGGCCACTTTTCTTTGTTGCAAAGCTTTACATTAAAAAATCTTTTCTTTAGTTACAGACTAAAGAATACATAGGAAATCTCTTTTCCATGTTGTTACAAATATTGTCCTTTATGATACAGTAGCTCAACACAGAATGGTCAAGTTTCATGCTAACTAATTAGAATGAGTTTATAACGTACTCTCGGAGCATGGTCACTGTATATCTTGCCTTTACAGGATTTGGTTTTTGTTTTTTTTTTTCCTTTGACCATTTTAGCATTGCCATTAATCCCTAACTGACCCATTACAGCCATTTCTGAAATGGTGATTCTGAGTTGAAGAATGTGGAGGAGGGACTCTGGCTTGCCCTAGCTCTGTGGTGTTTGAATGCATGTTCTTTCTGGTTACCTCCTCCACAAAACCAGATTTTGATTGGTTTTGTACTTCTCAGTAATCCATGATCTTTATGAATTTAGGCTCAAACTTGTTAGTTACCTGGATATTCCTGTTCTTCTCTAATATACAGGTCTGTGATGGCTGAGTGTCAGGGGACCCGTACCACATCACTCAGGTTATTTTCAGAAGGCTGGCAGGTTAGCCAGCCTGCATCTGAGCCTGTTACTGTGGTCTGTATGTTTACTCCCACACTTTTTCTCTCATTTGTGTATATTTCACACATTGTTCATATGATTCCCTCAATACAAGTTTAACTCAGTTTTGCTACATTCATTCCCACTCTTGACTTTTTCCCTTTCTTCAAATGGCTTGCATTATTCTCTCTGTGTAGTTCAGAGAGCCTTGAAAGCCTTTCCTTGCACTGCCAAATGGGGAATCCAGGCCTCTTGCAGATGTGAGGTGCTTTTTGAATACCTAATAGTTACTGTTAATCTAGAGATGTTTTTTGCTTTGTTGTCTTAATGGGGGAATGTTAAATTGTCAGTCTGTTTTTAGATCAATAAGAGCCAGTAAAGTTACATTCCCAGTCTAGCCTAAAGTGTTCAGTTATCAATTTACAATTTAAATTAACCCTTTCTTTCTTGCACTTTAAGCACAACCTCAACGTTTGCCTCAGCCAAATACTTCAGCCCTGGAAAGGAGTGAGGAAGAAAGTGGCAAAATCCGAAATGGCCATGTGGGTCTGAGTAATGGAAGTGGAATTCACAACGGGGTCAAGCACATGCCTGCAGACAACAGAAAGCTTTCGGCTCCTGTCTCAGAAAAAATGCACAGAAAAATTCAGTCCACCTTGTCTGTCAACAGCAACAGCAGCAAGAAGAGTAAAATAAGCTCTGTTTTTTCTCAGAAGCCAGGTACTTCACCAGAAGGTAGGCCGATATTCTTATTTTAAAAAACAAACTGAATAAAGACCAACCAAACTTCAGTAAAAATTATACAATCAACTGAAAATAATTGAAGAGCGTGACTCACGCTCCAGAAGCAAATAGAAGTTATTAAGATAAAAGACAAGCTTCTTTCCCAAAGAAAAACATTAGGTATTTGAAGGAAAGGGAAGGAACGGGAGAGTTCTTGCTTTCAAACATTTGGTCAACATGGTCTGATAATGTTTTAGTCTCTGTACTTAGTATCCTGAACTGATAAGAAACTCCTGTCAACATTGTCACACATGCACCAGAAAAAAAAACATTGAAGTACTACTATTTCAAAGCATAGTAAATATTTAAATCCAGTAATGGCAGGCTCTGTGAGGGCAGGCTTTGCTTTTGAATGTTGTTGGCCGATACCCTTACCTGTGCTTCAGTGTGCCTTATGCTATATTTGGGATGTAGATAATGTGCATGAAAAAGCTTCATACTCCTTCTGCATAGCTTAAATAAGCAAAAGCAAATAATTTATCTTATGTTTTAGCTGTGTCTCTGTGCTCTCACTGCTTGCATTTACACTCATGGTTCCAGAGTTCCTGAGCTTCTCAATCCACTGCCTTCCCATTAGCTCTAATATACTCAATGGACTTTGCTGCCGCCCTTAACAAGAAGAGTGTAGAGGTGCCAGAAATTTTATTGGTTTGAGGCAGGCATAGATGTGACTGGTTAAAAAAAACACCTCCAGAGGGAGGGGACAGACACAGATTCTTAGAGAAATGGGAGACAGTAGTGTTCAGTGAAATGGGGGGGGGGATTGTCAGTCTAGATGAAAGGAGAGGGATCAGAAGGACCGCATGTAGCAGCCTGAACGAAGACTACTGATGTCAGTGGAGTGACTCCTTTTGACTTCAACTACTTTTGTCAAACTTACTCAGTGAACATGTGTAGTAATATCAAGAACAGCTTCACTCAGACCCTTCCATGGGCTGGCCCCCCTTGCTATTGTTTATTTTCATATATATCTTCAAGAACCTACTGTTACTTTTCTGTTGCACTTTTAGTCCTCTAACATTTCTTTCCAAAATCACGACTTCATACTACCTGTGTTCCCTTTTCTGTTATGTGAAATATTCTTATACGGTTCTCCTTAGTGCACTTTGACAAGACTGTGTCTTAAGTCCTAGATCTGTTCATGTGTCTGAAGCAAAGTTCAGGCCTCTGAATGTTAAGAAATTCAACCCCTGAAAAAAAGATTGTAGTTTCAAAGAGGTAGTGCCTGCCCTGTTCGTTCCCTTATACAATTAATTACGGCAAGCATTTCCTTTTTTCTTCTAAAATTATCCTCTCATAAGAACAGTGGTTGGGTCTTTTTGTTTTGTTTAATAACTGAATATAATTATGTCAATAATATATCAATAAATGAGGAGAAAATTAATGATACCTTCAGATTTAGCTTTAAATTCTAATGTCTGATTTTAATATCCAGCACAATTGTTAGCTGCCTGAAACTGCCATTATACAATACTTTTATATACAGTCAGAAATGTTGTTATTCTTAAAGGCATGTCTGATTAGAATATAGATGATTAAATAGTGTTGTCACATTGTATAACTTGCATTCTTTCAAAGCACAGAAATACAGAGTAGTCCTATTGTCACATGCAGTTTCTCCAGTCACCTAATAGCTGAGGTTAAATATAGTTAACATTGTACATCTGTCATTTTAATGTTCTCATTTTGAATGTGAGAACTTGGATATACGCTCTGAATAGCTTGTCCCGTTCTGCAAATGTCTGCAGCCCTAAATTTTCTGTTACTCAGGCCGAGTGAAGCATAGGCTTTATCGTGCAATGATTAAAGGATGTCTGGTGCACTGGAATATGCCCATAAGGGAGTATTTGTTTTTAAAAGTGATTTTCTGGTTTTGAAATTTATTTTGCTTTACAGTTCTCTGACAGACATGTTTTATATTTGTGTAAACACATCTGCATGCACACATGTACAAGCCTTCTGACAGCTTCTTCAGCTTTTCAGTAAGGTACCCTATGGGGCTGCATGACAGAACTATAAACTATAAGTAGTATTCTTATTAAGCTGTTGCCTTTCAGGAAGTATCAATATGTACTTTGTTCTATCATCCCAGTTTTTTAGAAGATGCACAATCAGAAAGTCTGGCAATTGTCACCTGAAATATCTAAATTAACACTAAGAAGAGCTCTCTGTTTAAGAGAAGAATGATTAATTGATAACTTAAAAATAATTGTGTTATTTCTACAAGTCATGTTAACCCCTTATGACTACTTCTGGAAGACTGCACTACAAAAACTTGATATAATTAGCCCAGTTACTTGTTCAAAGGACTGTAATTGCATTTAAATCAGGAATATATGTATATGTATGCATAGATATATGCATATATATATGCATATATATATGCATATATACATATATATATATATGCACGATAAATACATCTAACTATATTAAGCCTGAAGAGTATATTATTAAGTTCAGTGACTGAGGATTGCATAGACACTCTTTCAAAATGGTATACACAATTAATTTGAGCCTAACTTCTACAACTTCTTTGTATAATGAACGTTTTTGGGCAAAGAGGTGTTTTTCTGAGCAGTTGCCTCTTCTGATTCAATGACATTTCTGTAGAGGCTATTGACAAGGCTTACAGGAAGATGGAAAATACATGAAACTATTGAAAATTGTTTGCGACATTGCTTAACTACTTGGCTTTGCTTTAACTCGTACCACGTTAACCTCATAAGTCACTGGTTAGTGCTGAAGAGCTGCTGGGTTTGAATTTACTTGAAGGTGTGTATTTGTATTCGGGCACATATATATAGGGTGATAATGTAACTTCTAGGCAATTTTTTAAAGGGTCATATGCAGAAAGAGACAAACTATATTTGTTTTGTGCTGTGAGTAATGAATCACCTGAATTAACTCACCTACTTTGTTTACTATAGCATCCAGAAAGTTTTAGTAGAAAGAAATAAGATAAACTTGTACACTTTCCGATATTTCAATTCACTTTAATTTTGCTATTCCTTTTGTAGTGCCTTGGATTTTATAATCTAATTGCTAGCCTTGTTTGTATTTTAAGCCTGAAAATCACATCTTGTATTTTTACTTCATCTGCCTTGTCATCCTCCTTAAGTGTTCTGTTCTGTTGTCAGTCAGGAGACTGACTGAATTAAGTGAAGGAAAGTGGCCAGAGAAAAGAAATAGATTATGTTGTCAGAAGGAAGAGAAGTGAAAATTCTGGCTGTCAAACTGAGTTTAAATTACAGAAAAGAGAAAATATTTTTCATTTTTTTCTTATTCACTCCCAAAAGTTGCATTCTTCTTGATTCTTCTTAAAAGACAGGAAGTTGAATATTTGGAGCACCACATTTGGTTGTAATGCAGAGTTTGTCCAGGTCTGGTAATTTGCTCTAGAATATTATATCTGTTGACAGAACAGAAAGCCTGGAAAAGCTTGAAGCAGGATAGAATCAAGAAACATGATGGGCTTGGCCACCATCCTGCACAGGAGCATATCTGGGCTCATGCTTATTTGAAACGTAGCATGCTGCTTCCTATACTGCAGATTTCAGTATATTTACTAGAAAGCTAATTGAAGCTCAGTATTACTTTACCCTCGGTAATGTGTCTTCCTATGAAGGTCAGTACTGCTCCTGTTGGTCTCCAAAGTACTAGGCAATCCTAACACAAGCTATGAAGCCTTCTGGTCTGCCACCCCTCAAAAATTCACCCACCACAGTTAAGAACTCTTTTATTAATTGTTCCAGCTGCAAACTCCACTTGTGCTGTGGGTCACGCCTTGTGAGCTTTCAGAGCTAAATTTTTGTAGGAACTGCTTAAAATGTAACAGACATTTTGGTAGCAGTAGTATAAAAGCTTTAAAAACTCCTTTTTAAGATGAGTCTGTAATATATGTAGTTGTGTCAGCATTCCGGAATATGCTGGTTAGAAACACTTTCACATCCAGTGAGACTTAGGAGGGTGTGAGTGCACTCACCAGTTCTGCTTTTCTTCCACATCTATTATTAATCTATATTGTCCCTGAAGAAATCTTACTCAGCTCCATAACTTACACTACAAAAAACCAAAGGAATTATGAAATAGTTGGAGTGTCACTCCTAAAAAGCAGTTTTTAAACACTGTTTCAGTTCTAAAGGTTTTTCAAAGGGACTGGATAGGTTTCAGTGAATATTGGGAATAAAAAAATTTTAGCTCAAAGAAATTTTAATAATATTTTGAATTATTGATGCCAGAGGTGTCACAGTACTTCCAAAACTGGTTGGTAGGCCACTAGCAAAGAGAATTGTTACTGTCTTGCACCTGTTTGTTATGAGCAGTGGAGAAAAACACCTTGGAAACATGAAAAAGCAATTGTAAATGAGTAAAAAGGAAGACAGTCTAGCTGCTGTGTTCAGATGCATCGATACCTGTCCAGAGTAACTTAAAGAAGAGAGGAGGTCTAAAGGAGACAGCAATGAGGCAGCAGAACAGTAGGTCTAGATGTCAGGAGATGAAATAACTGAATGAGTTACTTCAGGAAGATGAGTAACTGAATACATACGTACGAGTATCAGAGTGGTGGAAGGTAAGTAATAACGACATGCAGAGTTGGAGGAGGAAAGGAAAGAAGTTGGACGGGGGAAGGATGGAAGAGGAATTTAATTAAGTGAGTGAGGGGCCAAGGTAGGTGCTTACTATTTTCTAAAAGCAAAACCAGGTTTTCCTAAAAAATCCTGATGAAGCTTGATGTTATTTATCTTTTGAATCAAAGCAATCATTTATGAAAAGTTAAGGATGGAGAGAGGGAATACAGGTTTTAATTCGTTTTTAGTATGGAGCTCTCACTTCTGGTCAAGTTGTGACCTCAGAAGTTACTGTGTTCGGCAGAGAAGTTCCCATAACTCCAGTGACTTGATAATTTGAGTTTAATGTGGTGCTTCACATACTCAAAAGGCTTTGAGCATACGCAATTGCTGTACTCATTTGTAAACAGTAGATTGCTATGCTGAACAGATCGTGAGCCTGCCTCCTGTATGGACAGCGAGATCTACTCTTTATTCCTTCCTTCCTAGGCTCTCTAAACCACAAAGGCACTGGTTTTCAATGGGTTTATTTCAGGAGAGGTTTTTAGGAAGTGTAATAAGGCTAGAAGCAGCAGTGAACTAGATAAGGGAAGCCTGCAGCATGGGGGCGAGACTCTGGGGAAGGACAGTCAGTGCAGACTTGCCACCACATTTAAGTTACCACTCATGCTTTTCCAGAAGCAAAGCCTGAAGCAACCTTCCTCAACTTTCTGGACTGTGCTTATTGTGGTACTGAGCTTAGAGATGCAATGAACTATTTCACCCAAAGTGTGGGTGTTCTTTTAAATCCAGTGTTTAAATTTAACATTTCAGGGTGCATTTAAATGAGACATCCCTTTTCCCCTCCCCCTTTTTAGTGTAATGCAACTTCATCTTTTCTAGATGTTGAATGAAAGCATGGGGCTGGTGGACGCTATTTAACTCATGCTGCTGACTACATTAATTTATTAGACTATCCCAAGTGATACTGATGGCTTAACTGAAGACAAAGCAAGTTCAACAAATAGCCTATGTGTTAAGCCAGGGTCTTAAGAGCCACTAGGTGCATATACATGGAAAGTAGTGAGTACTTGTCTTAGCATGCTAGTAGACTTCTATTTGAAGTAGGAGTGTTTTACTTTGGTTTATGTAACTTTATATATGGAAAATGGTTTCCAGGAAACTTTCTTTTAGTGCACATGATTTTTAATAGGATTATGTTGGGTTTTTTTCCTCTTGAGGGACACCAGAGCAGCAGTAAGGTTTTTTTTGTATGCTGTTCAGTCATCTGATCAGTATTATTTCCTGAAATTCAGTAAGAGTGTGCATCAATAGCCTAACATTGCAGAAATATCTGTTGGCCATCTCTCAACCTGGCTTTTTTTTTTTTTTAAGCGTACATTCACTTCTGAAATCCATCCCCTAGAGTTAAGTAGTATTTAGTCATCTACTTGTTAATACCCTGCAATCTCTCTACTTTTGCTGGTATTTTATTTGTTATGTTTCAGGAATTGGTTCAGAGTGGATTTGTGTCTGAGCATGAAGTGCTAAACAGGGGGTTTTGTTACACAAGGTTGTATGAGAACACACTTGTCAGTCAGGCAGTGGGCAAATAACATTATCGTATGGTCCAAATGTGTGTTTTTTAAGAATGCATTTTGAAGCGTGATGTGTTTTAAGCGTGGTTTACATTGTTTTTTGCACAGAAGTCTTGAAACGTAATTTACATATTCTTTAACCGGATAGAGTGGAAAACAAGGCCTGTAACAAAAATAAGCATCTTCCAACAGCATCTATTTTATAAGGACATGGTCTAGCTAGTGCCTAACTTGTCTCAGTGTTTGCAGTGATGAGCAGTGGCAATGAAGGGCTCATATTCTAAGGAAGTCTTAGGTATTGGAAATTAGCAGATTTCTTAGTATATCTGCATGTTTGAAATGGATCATTTTACTCCTGAGGTTATGTCTGTATTGAGAGCTTAGAATATAAGCTTTGATGAAAGTTTCCATGTGTTCAATGTGATTTGTCTGTTCAGGCAACATTTTAATTTTCTTGTTCAATAGAGATAATAGTTTTATATTTTAAATGGTGAGATATCACATATGCTAGGCTTTGTAACTATGTTTTCCCCTGTCTAAATAAATGTCACTCTATTATCTAGAAATAACCATACTCCATACAACATGTCAGTTTGTTCTTTCTGCCATTTCTTATTTTTCTGTGTACATTTTCCGGGGTGCAGTGGGTTTTCTCAAAAGAAAGGGGATGGGTTGGAGAGGCTGCCTATGGGCCCTTTAGATTGCTGAGCGGTGCGACAGCGTGTGTGCCTCTGTTTGGGAATTTTGCTCCTCGCCTCTGCAGCCCTTTAAGAAGCTTGTGCTGCGGTGGTTTGTGGCTGGTGCTGTGCCGCTCTGGCTGTGGGCTCTCAGCTGCTGGCGCTGTGTGTTCATCCCCGCCGCTGCCAGCCCGCGCCGCCAGACTGCAGGATGCCTGTAGCACCTGCTGGGGCTTCTGTTCAGGGCTCTGCGGGGGCCCACAGTAAACCCCTGCGGAAGACCTCAGCTGTCACTTTGATTGTGGGTTTGCCCATTTTGATTCTCTCTGTGAGACAGCAGAGTGCCTGGAGATTTGTTTTGAGTTGTCTGAACTTGGTGAATATAGTTAGTAAGAAGCTGACCAAGGTCACCATCCTGTAAGTGAGCTTATTTACCACTGTAGACATTTCATACCTGCCTGCTTGGTATGAAAGCTTTTTGTGTCAGTTTGTGACAGGTTAGTGTCAAACATTATAAAAGCAGGACATACTAGCCTGCACATGCATTTCTCTGTACATTGTTCAGTTCACCTTCTGCGTTTCCCGTACAGTTTTGATGATTGATAGTTCTCTTAAAAATCTGTTTCTTAAGTAGAGTGGCACCTTTTCGTAAAAAATGAAGAGGAGATGATACAAGGGAAATTGAAATAAAATAAATATATATTTCAGTATTTGAAAGGAATTGGATACCATGGTAGTATCTGTATGCAGAGGTTTTAGAAGTAAAAAGTGGTGTGCACTTGCAGATGTTTAAAGACATGGGCAAACATTAAAATAGTTTTATTGTTGATATTGTTTCTTTTCCTTTAATGAGCATAGCTGTTATACCTGGGGTAAGTTAGAAGTGGGGCCTTCTGGGCTTTGAATAACAGTGTGTAAGCAGTTTGAAGGGATCTTAAGCCTATTTCTTGTCTGGATATTGTCTGCGGTAACATTTAGAACCCAGTTAAAGTAGATGTTACATGTACTGTATGCACTCTTTGGTTAAATCAGCACATAGTGGCGGATGTGTGTATGATATAAAGCAGCAAAAACTTGAAAGTGTTCACTGGGTTCTATTTGCCTTGGCATTGTTTAACAGTTTTGATGAAGTTCCCTAACAAATCCATGCCTTTTGGGGATGTGCCAGAGGATTAAGGAAGCACCTTTACTTAGACGGGTTTTTAAAAATGTCAGATGGAATGACCCTTTTAACTTCAGGTCTAACTTTCATCCCAGACAAAATGAAAGAGTAATTGAAGATAAGCTTGAGTATCTGAAAGCTCATCTTTTTTCCCCAAATGTAAGTTGGTCTAATAAAATGTACTAGCACTGCTGACAGACCAAGACTGTTGTAATTTATGCCACTCAGCATAGTTTATGGGAGCTTGGATCTAGTCAACAAGTGTGATATAGTGCTTCAATGAAACCAGAAGCATTTGGTAAAAGAGCTAAGGTAGATGTACTGTTTTGGAATATTTTTTTTCTTTTAAAGTATGCCTCTAGGCAATGTTTGCACCTCACATCCTCACTTTTGTAAAGTGACAGTCTCTGGTGCAGCATTTCTCAATTAGAGATGTGTCTAATACAAGAATTGAAAAACAATGGAAATTTGAGACTGGTGTGGTATAGTGTAGAAGTCCTAAGAAAAAGCTTATCTTCATTAATGATTTGCCTGTGTGATGAGACATAAATACTTCCACAGAGAGGGAAATTGGTTTAATAAAAACTTAAATCTCAATAAACTTGGGAGTCAACTTTCTATCAACAGGAGTGCACCATGAATGTCAAGGCTGATGGAGTTCTGTCCACAATAAAGACATGCTCCTAATTCTTCATTGCGTTAGTGTATCTAATGGGAAAAGAAGAATGAGAACCTCTAATTCTCAAACAAAATAAAAAAAAACAAAAAAGAGCCAGTGTCATAACTGGTATGACTGTATCATTTCCTTATTAAAAAAAGACTAGAATATACTAAAAGTTGCCAGAAAACACATTGTCAGACATTAAAATCACCAACTTTACAAATACATAAAATATGTTTAGTTCTAGTTGGATTAAAGTGTTCCACTCCTCAATCATCTGAAAAAAAAATAGGATTTTTATGGGGTAAGGTTAAAGAGAGGATTTTGATGGGATAAGGTTAAAGAGTGAAGGTTAAGTATAGTCTTTATTCTTAATGTACTAAAAAGTTTTGAAATTTAGAATAATATGTAACTTAAAATAGTCTCCTTGGTCTTATAAGCAGGAAAAAAATACTGGAGTGTCTCGTGCAAGCAATGAAATATATTGTAGCGGTCACCAACATGGTGATGAAAAACTTGTGGTCCTCTCTTTTGGAGTGAGCTTTATATAGCACCTTCAGGGCTGCATTCCACTGATCATAACAGCAGTCAAAGGAAATAGTTTTTAGCTGTGTAATGTTTTCTGTGGAACTGACAGGTTGCTGTAGGAATGTAGGTACTAGAGAAGGATGAGTTTTGTGTGGCATGTAGGTTTGTTATTACTACAAAAATACAGTGTAACTGTATCTTTTTCCTATAGTTGTATCTGTAGATAAGAAGCCAAGAAAGAGGGGTCATATGTGGGAGAAATTATTCTTCCACCCGTTTTATCAAACTGTATTTACAGCCCTTTAGAGTCATGATTCTGAATTCAGCAAGTTAGGTAGGACTAGGTAGCAGCATGCTTTGTCATGTGTTAAATAATTGCTACCTGGATAGCTATTAAAAGTCAATAACATGAAGAACATAAAAGCATGATTATTTCAGGTTTGTTCTTGAAATGTGGATCAAAGTATATGTTCATTGTACAAATGAGTCATTGCAAGAATGAAGAGAGCACTGAAAGGTATCTCTGTTAATTGTTTGTGGAGTTTAAGCAAAATTGTTATATAAAGATTTTCTGAATCAAATATTAGGTTTGCCATCTGGGGAGAAGGAAATAAAAATAAAGAGTAGGTAAATAAATCCTTTTAGTGTTTCAGTCAGTGAAGAAGAGATGAAAAAAAAGACCCTCTACAGAGTTTCTGTAATAACACTAATGGCCAAAATTTCTTACAGTGTCTTGGACCGCTTTTGGTTGTTTTGACCTTTGAAATACCTTTATTTAAACCAACACAGCCTCTTCTTATAAGTCTTGATTTGGAGGGTTTTTTAGATTAGAAGGGAAAGTTCTTCTGTGGGTCCAGAAAATGCTTTCTGAGTACGGTTCCTTTTTTTTAACCTATGAACTCTGTTCCTTGCCAGTGAATAAAAACATATTATAGTGTCTGTGAATGCGCATTTCTCTCTCTGCAGTTTTACATATCCCTGCGTGAAGCAGGCAAGATTTTTTGAACATGTTATTTACAATACCTATACACACAAAGTTCTATTATGGTGTACTAAAAAAAAAAATTGTAGAACAACATTTGTTGTTGTATTAGCTTCTTCAAGCTGTATTTTAAAGAGGCAATATACTAAAACCTTAGTTCCTCAAATATGAAGGTTTCTTAGAACTCTTGGCTTCTTTATCTTTTTCCTTCATAGTAAAAGAAAATCTGAAAGGAGATTTTACCTGAGCATATTTAACACCATCTCCATGACAACCAGCTAATTAATCGCTATCAGTCTGCCTTTGGTCCTCTTCAGTGAACTGATACTCCCCAGCTTTTTTTCACATATCTTCTGTGTTTTCTATGAAGGTCATTTATTTAGCGACATTATGTCTTTGGGAAAAGAAGCCTTTTAATACAAGAAAGAATTTCTTTAAAGCGCCTTAATTGTACCTGTGGTTTCCTCTCAGTTTTGCTTCCTGCACAGTAGTAGGGAGTTTTTAAGGTTAGGGTTTTGGGGTTTTCTCCCCCTTCTTGCTTTTCCTGATATTTCCATTTTTCCCTTTTGGGCATAAGGGTTCGGAAGTACATTATGACTGTGGCCACATTTCAGTACAGGAATGTGCACGCTAAGTTTGTATCTAAGTAGTATAGTAAGTAGGAGTGGGCTACGAGTTCAAGTAATTCCTTTGCTTCTTGGGATAGATTTGGCGGGTCTGAGCCTCTGTCACTGCGTTGCTGTAAGTATTCACTCTTGCTTGTGTAAGTCATTGCTGCACTATCATGCAGTCAGAGTTTCTGCAATGGTAGAGGTATTTGGAATCAATCAAGATACTTGCCATGGCTACTACATGATTTTTTACAGTTATAAATTTGTTTAGAAGGCCTGATAATAGTATTAGTGATGCAAGTAATTGCAAATTTTCCCCTAAGTCAACAGTCTTCAGCCTACCAACTGTAAGAACATAACGTGTATAGAACATAATGTCTGTAGGTGGTCAGAGCAGTTGTCCATATAGCTCAATATCCTGTCATTCCTAACAGCCTCTCATAGAGGGTAATTGTGATAGACTGTAGGGACAGGGAAAGGGTGAGGCTGTGCAGGTTTTTTTCCCCAGAACGTTTTCCCTATCTTCAGCTGTCTGTGGCTCAAGAGTTCAAAGTTTGCAAGCAGTAAAAAGAAAGAAAGCTGAGGCTAGGAAAGAGAAGTATTTCTCCATCCAAAAATACTTCTTGTATTTTTAAGTTTTCATTTTGTTTCTGAATGACTATTCACCACCTCTTACTAATTAAATATATTTATACATATTAATTTATACATATTATGTACAATTGAGTATATCACTCACTCCTGCAGCCTCCTTTTCACTGGCAAACGTTTAGTTCCAATCCTTGTTTTCCTGTCATGTCTCATGGATGTATTAATTGTTTGAAATTATTCTATATATTTACTCTTTGGGTGCTGTATTTTTTGCAGATAGATTGTGGGACTCCTTAATTATCTCATATAATTTAGTAGTACTTCTAAAAGCTGGATATTGATGTTCAGGTATAGTTATGAACTCTCTTGAAGATTGAAGCAGTACATTAAAAGGATTGCCAGTACATTTGTATAGAAAAGCAGTTGAAAAATCTGTGTTTTGACTGAATATCTTGCATATTGTTGAAAGTAAGAAATGCATATAACATGCTGTTAAGCTGGTTTTAATGTGTGCGTAAAACAATAAAGAAAGCAACAATGCGGAGGCAACTCCTTTACTTTTCTTCATAAGTATCAAGCCAACAAAACAGATTCAGAAGGGTAAGATGAACTGGGAAAGGCTGGAAATAATTTTAGGTAGTTTCCCTCATTAGTTGTATGTTTTTTGGTTTTTGTTTTTTTAATCAGTTTGTGTAAGAATGTATAACTGAAAATAATAGATATGGATATTTTACATAATAAATGACTGAGGAGATTGATCTGAGCAGTTAGTACTTGGGACTGCATGAAGTGAAGTGGTGACAGGAAACTTGCACTGATTTGGAGCTGAGTTAAGCTGCAGAAGTGACTGTGAAGATGGGAAACGTTTTTTGTGGTAGATTATGGCTATTCTGAACCATTTTCATTTAGCTACTTATTTGCCATTGTGATATATCTGGATTTAGAATAACGCATTAATGATTTTCTCTTTTCTTCTTTGCTTTTTTTTTTGTTTGTTTTGTTTGTTCCTGATACGCTACTGAACTATTACATATGAAGATTGCTGTGTTCACTGTATCCTGGCTTGCTTGTTCTGTGAATTTCTCACCCTCTGTAACATTGTTCTGGGACAAGCATCCTGTGGCATCTGCACATCAGAAGCCTGCTGCTGTTGCTGTGGGGACGAGATGGGGGATGACTGTAACTGCCCATGTGATATGGACTGTGGCATAATGGACGCGTGTTGTGAATCTTCAGATTGCTTGGAGATCTGCATGGAATGCTGTGGGATCTGCTTCCCATCATGAAATATTTATCCCTTTCTATTTTATTCTCTATAAAACTGGAGAGCTTTTCTTTAAATACATTTGAAGAAAGACAAGGTAAGATTTTCACACTTGCACTGTTAATTCCCTTTATATAAATATTTTTTTAAAAAGCAATCCTCAAATCTATATTCTAACACGAATTGTATAGTTTTGTATGTGAGACTAAAGCTACATTCCAGCTTCCTTTTGGCTTTGCAAATGGAAGAGTTTATTGAAAGTGAATTATAGGCCTGATACTGCAGGCCATATGAAGGCAAAATTGCCGTTTGAATCAAGTGATAGGTTTTGGTTAGAGAACAGACTGCAAGGCAAAGCCTTAAGTATTTTCCTTTACCTACTTTAATGTTTAAACACTCAAATGCCTCCATGCATAACATGCCTTTACAGGCATTCTGAAAATCACACTGTCTTTATTTCTCTCTCTTTGGGTTGAAAGCAGCTTTGCTCTATTGTTTTAAACGTTATTCAAAAGCCAGCATCAGAAATCGACCGTTGGTTTTGCTACAGTGGTCATGTTGGCAATATGTCTTTTGTTTTGAATGTCTCATTTATTAGGGAGCAGTTCCTGGTATTTTCCATTGCCGAGATTATCTAACAAAACTGAAGTCAAATATAAGTTTTGCCCTGGACTAGAAGAGTACCAGAATTTCTTTGTTATCAATCAAGACAAAATAGAGACCTTACCATTTTACTTCAGTACTATTATTACTTGAAATGCTTCATCTTAGAAAGAGACTTTGGAAATCTGTGTAGACGTGATATATCCTTAGAGTAACAAACTAATAGACTAACATCTTCAAAATTTGGCTGTAAGAGGAAAATTATTAGAAGTTGACTCAAGAGTCGAAACCTGTACATTAAGTGGTCTGGTCAGTGTTTGTGGCTTTAGAGCCAGTGCCACATAACCTAGTATTTGTTTCTTTACAGTGTGAGAAAGATCTACAGAGTTTAGCAGAATTTAAACAGGTTATAAAAACCAAATTAAAACTGACTTGATCAAGGAATTCCATCATTAAATGCAAAAAGTAAGTGAAAAAATGTTTATTCTCAGATACATTGTAAGTGTTATTTTTAAATAACTGTGTAAAAAAAGAACATTTAAAAAAATATTATATACTTTAAAAATAAAAGGATTGGGATTTAAAATGTTTGAAAAATACAGCTAGGATCTGTTGGACCTAACTATATTCTCTGTTACACCATTAAGGTTTTCCAAGAAATACCTCCCTTTTGCAATTGTAATTGTGGAACACATAGAAGTTTATGGCATTCCCAGATGTAGGGAATCGAAGTACCCATTTTCTTTACCATTTGCTAGTTTCTCCCCTCCGTGTATGTAGTTCATGAACTTTTTCTATGTAAACCACCTACACATCTTGATCTCACATACTTAAGACTTTCCTGTTTACACAGGATATCCCATTTGCAGATTTGCAGATCTCCTAAATTCAGTCCTTGTTACAAGAATCATCAATAGCCAATAGCATGTGTTGAGTGACTTGGCCATAAATGTCTCTTTCTACTATAGTGAATTCAGTTTATGCAAATGTGACAAGCTAAAGATCACAGGAGTGTGAAGCTAAGTCAACAAATGGTCTGATATTAACCAAAGCTTCTTCTTGTGAACACTGACTAGTAGTGCCTACTACTGCAAGTTATCACTGAAGCCAAATCCTTAACTCTACTAGGGAGCTGGGAAGTGTTTTGCTTTAACATATGCAATATTGTGGTGTATTCTGATGCAATGGAGATTCACCCTCAGAGGGTTTTCTAATCTGTTTTTTGATAGTTGCTACAAGTATTATTCTTATTATGGGGTTTTTTTCCCATAGATTAGGCCAGATTCTGATCTGTGTTGTGTAAACTAAGTGCATTTCCATTCATGTCAGAATTTTCCATTGGTTAAATTCCAGTTAGAGAGCACAAAAATATTATGGTAATAGGCAGGCTAATAAGGAATCATATAGTTAAACTGATAAATTCCCAGTGCTCAGAATCAGGCCCATGGGGCTCAATTATGACTCCTAAAAGGCTGAACCACGTTGGGAAGGGGGAAGAGGTGCCTTGGTTGAGTGGCATTGCCTGGAGGCATTTTGTCTTTGTAAGGCATAATGCCTCTGGGGAAATTGGGGGCATCACATTGAGCATTGGGACTCATTGCACCTTGGAAAAAAGTCTAGACAGTGCTTTGTCCATTGTGGGTCTATGGTTGACACCGTGGTTGTGGGAACATGTTCTCTGGGGCTAGACAGCACCATGAACTGTCTTTCCTCATGTCCTTCTGGTCACAGAGAGGTGAATTATGGCTGTTTCTTGTCTGATTGTGCTTTGGGGACAGAGAAGATGACTTTCAGTCTCTTGTCCTGCCCCAATATCCACACCCTGCTGGAACAGTTCCAGTTCTGTGCTCGGAAAACTTCACATTTGTATATCGTGCTTCTAGTGAATGCTAGATCTCACTTTTACCACAGGTTGATATGGTTTAAAAATAAATAAATAAATAAATAAAATACCAATCTAGGGAGTCCTCTTCTTGTGTAAAAATTATCTATACAGTTTGCTCTGTACAAGCCCTTGTTGCTACTTACTGGAACTCAGTGGGTTTTTGATCTATTGAAATTATGAAAACAATAATTATGAGAACTTTGTTCATGCATATATGCATATGTGTATATACCTTTTCTCACACATATGGACACGCAGATATGTCTTTTCCCACTTTATTTGTGAAATACTAAGAAATGAAAATAGTGTTGTTACACCTCATAGTGGTTAGAAGTATCAAAGTATTACAGACAATTGAAAAAATAAAAACTTGTGTATTTTGTTTGACATTTAAATGTAATCTGCTACTGTTTGACATAGAGATATTAGCACTTTTGAAAAATGTATCTTTGTAGCAGAGAATATTAGCATGCAGTTTAAGGAATTCCTTTCTATATTTATATTCTTAAATTCTGTTTTGTAATTTTTACTCTATAAGCAATCTTGTAAGCACCTTGTGTAATGAAAACAAGCAGAATTAGAAGTCAAATGTGAAAATAGAGTTTATATAAAACAAAAACATTAGAACTTAACTGTCTATTTTATAATAGTTCTTGTGAACTTGTACAGTGTTTCAGTTTATAGTTCCGCAAACTGGCCCATTTAAAAAAACATGCTGTTTGTGTTTTATATCAATTGGATGTACTACTTGCAAACACTATTTTGAAATAAAGATCTTTATTTTGAAACTTTGGGATATCCTTGTCTTCTAGTCTTGCCTTGTTACTCCTCTGAAGAATAATTTCATGTCTTTTTGTGGTTTTCTTCTGCTTTAACACTTCTGAAAGGTGTTAGCCTTTGGGTGATTTGCACAGAGCGTGAACCAGTGCCCAAGTTGTCTTACGGGTGGAGCTAAGCCAACTCAGGCACTAGAAGCTGTGCTAGCATGAACTTCCAGCAGTAAAAAGTTTGTCATTAAGAGGGAAAATTCATTCCTTGTTGAAATTAGATTAATTAGGTGGAATTCCAGTAAGGATTAAATTTTATCAAAATGAAAATTATTTTAATACATCCACAGAAAGTCTTCAGTTTACTAAAAACAAGCTGAACCAAGAGTGTAACTGGCTCTTAGTATTAATTGTATGTTTTTTTCATGTTGGCCTAAGCTAAATGTGAACATCCTTATACTACTTTAAAACTGCAGAAACTGCATGTCTACAGTCTTTTACACTAGTTTTTCTACATCTATACCCCCGTAGAGGATAAAAAAAATTGCTTCTCTGGCCATTACAGAGGAAGGATGATTAAACTGGCACAAATTGTGTTTGAGTGTGTATCGTGAAGTCTTGCATTGAAACTGTGCACCAAAATAATTGTTTTATTAAAAGAACTGATAAACGCATAGACAAATAGCACCATTTGATACCTATTTTAGTTGGTTTAGCCAGTATCCATAATACATATTTCTAGAAAAAATGGCTCCTGTGAAGAAGCATCAGGAACATTTAGGAGCTTTTGGATTGAATAATGGCTCTATTTCAGTCATAGTCCTCATGTTAAAAGCTGTTTGTTGACTTTGATGAATCACTGATTTTATAATATTGTAAATGAGAAACTTTTCTGAGTTCTTCACACATTTACGCTTTTTTCACATTATCTTAATGGTTGCAATATTTGAGGTATGTTCTTGGAGAGCAATGCCAATTGTATTGATGTATCTCCATGATAAAGCTCTTATTATCTCCAGTCTTGTAACTTTCTAAAAGGCATCAGATAGATCATACAATGAATCATGTATCTGAAATCTTACTCTTTGCCCCAAAATTAGGTTAAACAGATTATTAAAATATTACAGAAATATCTCCCTAGTGTCTTGTCTTAGTGTTTAATTGAGTGCATGTACTGGAAAACTCCACATGTTGTTGATGGTGACAGTAGTAGCTCTAGAATCCTACAGACATTAACCTTACTTTTTCCTTACTTTCCAAACCTTTTCCCAGTTCTTAGCACTTCCAAAGAGAGCATGGAGACCTTAACTGAATTTTAACATTGAAAGAAGTTCAGTAAAATTAATACTCTGCACTCATTTCCAAGATGCACTTGTTGAGTGTGCTCAATGCACTTGAATGTGAAGTTGATTTCTTGTACAAAGTTTATCCTTCTCTTAAACACTTGCTTACGCTATTTACTAGTGATTTGGTGTTAGTGTCATAAAAGGATGGGTTTTCTCTCCTATAGAAATCTTTAGTATGATGGGCTATTTCTATTATAGTTGGAAAGAGAACATTCTCTGGATTACCATTCTGCCAAACAGGCAGATGTTGAATTTTATTAGATGTTCTTAATGTTTTTGTGGGTTTTAATCAAAGGTTCATAGAATGTCTTGGGTTGGGAGGGACCTTAAGCATCATATGGTTCCAACCCGCTTGCGATGGGCAGGGACATCTTCAACTAGATCAGGTTGCTCGAGCTCCGTCCAACCTGGCTTTGGACACTTCTGGGGATGGGGCATCCACAACTTCTCTGGACAACCTGTTCTAGTGCCTCATCACCCTCATATTGGGAATTGCTTCCCAGTATCTAATCTAAACTTCCTCTCTTTCAGCTTAAAGCCGTTCTCCCTTGTCCTGTCACTACATGACCTTGTGAATAGTCTCTCCATTTTCCTTTTAGGCTCCTTTCAGGTAACTGGAAGGCTGCAGTTAGGCCACCCGAAAGGTCTTTTTTCCAGGCTGAACAATTCCAATTCTCCTATCAGTTCACCACACTTAATAAAACACTGCGTACAATCCTGTTTGCTTATTTTATGTATGTATATTATAGCAATTGTTAGCGCATTACCATTCAGTACTCATAAAAATGGAATGTAAGATGAAAGACTGTATAATACCTTTTATACATTTAATAGTACCTTACTGATTTTTATTCTGGTATGCGTATGCTATTTTAACTGACAAAATACTCCACTGTAATTGGGGCTCTTTATATCATCTCAGTAGGGTATGTAATTGGTGCCCAAGCACTACACAATTCCTCTTCAATCAGTAATGTAGGATTCAGAAATTTGTCTCATCTCCAAGTTGCACAAAATGACCACACTGTGAATATGCTGTACTCCACTATGTTTCATGTTACAATCCTACTTTTTTAGGCACCAGATTCGCAGTGCCTACCTTTGTTTCCTTAGCTTTATCACAAGGTAGTATGTTTGGTTTTGTTTTGCTTTTAAATTTTGGTTCAAAGAGAATTGAAAGGGTCTTCATTATGGAGGTCTGGGACAATACCAAGATACATATTGCATTGTAAGTTATTTCTTCATCTTTTCTGTGTTCTCTGCTATATGCAACTTCTAGTCAAAGAGACTTGTAAAAGTGATGTCTTTGGAACTTTGGACTCAGCATCTAAATAACTGAAGCTCGACAGTGTTGAAATATTTGAAAATGAAAATGTATTGATCATGTCTTTCTTGCTCAAATAAAGCACCAGAAGTTCTATCAAGATGGATTTTGCAGAATCTTGCAAACTGGCAACTTTCAAAATAGTTCTGCTTACAAGAATAAGACTAGCACAATAGTTTCAAATTAGCACATTTTACAGTAGCATATATATGCATATATATGTGTGTATATATGTGTGTGTGTGTGTATATATATTTATATATATATACTCCAGTTTTTTTATTCTGAGCTACTTTCAGTTATTGAGGACTAATAAGAACAAGCTGGGAAGAATAAATGTATTAAACAACGTGGATTTCCTTTCCTCCCTAGGAAATGCAACTCCATTTGTCTGTTTCTTCATGTCAGGAGGAGACACCTTGATTACATATTTAATGTAGACTAACAGCGGTGGTTTAGAATCCACAATAACTTCAAGGTCATTAGAAGTAGTGTGAGAAGGATAAAGGGAAATATGTTGCGAGGATCCCACTACTCTTGACAACTGCTGTCTCTGCCTCAGTAATCTGCTTTGCAACTACCAAGCTTTCAGGGGGTTAACTTTAAGAAAATTAAGGTATCCATGACTGAAATTTTATATTCACTCTTGTTTCTTCAGAAGGAGTAATTAGACATATTTACACAATTAGATTTTAGTAAACTATTATGTCTGCTTAACTGTAACACGTATTCTGGTTAAAGTACATTAAACAGCAATCCAGAAGTAATTTAGCTGCTGAAGGCATTATTTTCTATCTAATTATTTGCAAATTAATGAATAAAATTAAATTCCAATCACTGAAAAAATGAAGCAATGGTGAGAATCAGAACTACAGATTAGTTAAAGCTATGCAATGCATAACAGAATTAAAGCCACCTTTTATTCAAATTCAATGCTTAAAAAAGAACAAATCCATCATCTTGAAATTTGACTTGTAGCTTGACATTAAAAATAATATGAGTAGAATTTTCAGTGGGGTAAGCACAAAACTAGTTCAAGTAGTGTCACTCTCAATTAATGTACTCAGGTGGTGTGCCCATTAAAATTCCCACTTGTGGGTTCTGCTCTCTATGCAAATGGGGTCATTACCTGGAGAATTTAATTGGGTATGACACTGGGAGTAGGAATTTTCCTTTCAAAATAAACCTTCTTGCACACATTTTCACTAGAAATTTGATTGTAACATATACTTCATATTGTTTGGCTCTATAAATATTTACCAAAATTGAGACTGTCCTCACTTACTTATTCTTTTACAGGTGATTCATAATGCATCAAAATGATTTTTAAATTTATCCATGTATTGCATATGCAAGTCTTGTTACAAAAATCTGTGGTGAAAATTCATTTTTTGGTGTTAAAATGGTATTTTTACATGTATCACATCCTTTTAAAGCTGATACTAATTTTTATAACGTCTGAAAGCAGAACCGTAATATTTTTGTTGTATATGTACTTGTAAATGAAAAAAAGGTTATTTCATACTGAACTCCTATCTTACACATTCTTGGGAAAGGACAAAATTATATTGTGTTTCTGAGTAATATTAACTTCCAACTTTTCTGGACATTACTTTGCATAATCACTTGTATAAATAAGGCTAATACTGAAAGATATTAATACCAAAATGTGCATACAAATCTTGTGGAAACATAGAAGTACGTGACTGGAAGAAACTTCTAGAAAGCTTTGAGTTCAGCAGTCTAAGCTGAAACAGTGTCTAAAAACATGTTCTTGGAAACCTGTTGAAGGGAGTTTTGGACACTAGAGATCGTTCTCACTAGTGCTACAGCAGAGTCTTACAGATAGAAAGCTTTTTTCTTACATCCCATTTAATCTTTTTTTCATTTCTGCAAATAAAGCTGATGTACCTGTGTTCTATTCCCAGTGGATGTGTAGAACAATCAACATTCTCTTGTCATAGCCTTTCATATATTAACCTTTCATATAGTTTTTATATATCCCTGCCTAGTTTCTTTGCCTAGTCCAAACAAATCTAGTCTCAACCTGTTGTTTTCAGTGCAACATTCATTTTGGGCATTATAACCTGTATGAGCTGTCCTCATTTCAAACTAAGACAAGACTGAGGGAGCAACTCATGAAGGAATTTTTTTTCTGCTAATAAGAAACACAGATGTTGGAAAGTGTATTGATGTAAGAGATACATTCATGTCTGTAGTATACATGGATTTCTGCGGCATGAAAGTTGACAGTATTTCACTTGCAACTTAACTTCTGTAAAGGAAACGGTCCAAAGAATCAGCATTATGATCATCTACATAATCCCTTGAAAGATTTCCATGGGATTTGCAGAACACTTTTTAAAATTTCCAGGATGGAGACCTGCAAGTGTTGTATTAGCAAACAAACTGAGAAAATGAATCGTCCATGTCATTAAAGCTTATCTACATTTGTTACTTCTGTATTTTCACTCCATCTCAGCTTTCAGCTTCTTGCCACTCTTTTGGGCGCTTGGTTTACTAATCCAGCATCCTTTGTGTTTTCACTGAAACTTCCTGTCCAGTTCTGTTGGGTCTCATTGCTTCTTTGATGCTTAATACCTATTTGTGAAGGGAAAAAAAGCTACTGAAGAGTGACCTTTTTTCTTATTGAACTTACCTGTAACCTTGTAGTAGCCTTGCAATATGGTTTTAAGATCATAGGTGAGAGTGGATTTTAACATAAACAAACTGTTTCAAAAGGTTAGTGCTCCCTTACTACTCTTCATGTTCAAAAATGGGAATTAGAATCATTTTATTCATAGAGAAAATCTAATGTGTTAGTGTAGTTTTATGGAAAATACTTCTTGATTATTATTCACTAAAGAGAATAAAAGTTTTACAAAAATATTTATACAGCCATAATATACCTGAGTTCTTAACACTTGATTTAGGACTTACATGACATCCTTATTTGCAATATTATTTTTTAATATGTACAGGTGATGTAGACTGAAATCAAGTAACTGATAGGTCTCAAAACAGTAGTTGTCAAATGAAAACATGTTAAAAGGGTGATTTTTAGAGAGGTTCTGAGGAAATTGGTGCTGTGCCCGCCACTCTTCAACATTTTAACCAATGATCTGGAAACATTTCTAGCAGAATTTTTAGATGAATCAATAGTTGATGGAACAGTAAATTAAATACATATCGTTACAAGGTGCTTATTTAAAGCAATCTGAACCTGATAGGATGGATCTCTTCTGAGAAAATGTTTTCCATGCTATGAAAGGGAAAGGACATATCCAGAATTTACTTCATATAAAAAGGATTAATTTTAAACACTTTGAAAAGACTTGAGGATCATGGTGAAGAAGGTACTAAACAATGAGTTTCAGCTGAAATCCTGCAGGCTTTCATGGTGACCTTTCAATATTTCAATGGATAATGCAGTGAGTGGAGGCAAGGAAGCATGAGTGTGCTAAGGAAATCAGTTTCAGAACATGCTTTCAGTCCTTCACGTTTGGAAAAACAGAAAGTTCAAAACAGAACATCGGAAATTACTTAGAGATATAAAATCACTTTAAAAAGAGAGAATTTCAGCGCTTATTCTATTCAAGTTTATCCAACAGAAGACTGAGCTGTGACTTCATCACACTGTACTGGTATCTTCACAGGCACATATTACAGTGCTTTGAAACTTTTCGTATTCTGCCAGAGAGATACAGAAAGAACTAAACTCTAAAGCCAAACAAGAATTGACGTCAAATTTCCCACCTGAATGTAGCTGTGAAGATAGTAATGAGTTGAACAAACCATCAAATCCAGCGTTTGATTACCCACCTCCTGGTAGTCTTGGTCCAAAACTGATGCTTTTCTCAGAGATATGCTTACCTTGAAAAGGCTGTGTGAGTATATAATACCTATTTATATATACAGTGTATACAGAGAAAAAAATGCCGTCAATAAATGCTGACCTGGACAGAATTGTATTTCCTTTCATCTTAGAGAGGTTAGATGAGATGGTACAGTACTACCTCACGGATTTGTCTAGTGGCAGGAATAGATTACCCTAGCTGTGTGAATGTGGTTTGTAGGATTCCTGCTTTTGTCAAACATTAAAATAAAAGACATACTTTTTTTTACCACTGCAGGACCTCCACAACACAAATATGTATGTCCTCTCTCACAGTAGTTGTCTGGGAAAATATGTGGTCACAGATGAGTCCCATCCTAACATTCAAATAGGGTGAATGTAGGTTATAGTTCTGGACTAATAATTCAAATAAAGATTAATTTCTATTTCAAAAATGTAAAACACATTAAATGTTAATTTCAAGGGCAAAATGAAATTGAAGTCCCTAAGAAAATACCTTAAATTGGATGAATTACCTGTAAAACAAACATCATAGATAAAAAGTGAATTTGCTTAATATAAAAAAAGTTAATAAAATGGTCTGTGAAAGGAAGATAAGCAGCAGTTTTAAGATAAATAGTTCACTCATAGTGAAATAAAGCATGAAAGTTCATCTATGATATAGAAGTTTATGGAAAATTTACAAGACAAAATCCATTCCAGTGTATTAAACAAAGGACCAATGGGATTCATGTGTTGTGAGCTGCCATTAGGCTCATCATAACCATTACAAATCTACTCTGAAATGTTAAAAGAGCAAAAATATAGAGCTGGAAGGTCCAATTCCTCTGGGCTGAGAAAAGGAAGTGGATACTGACTGTTCTTTGCACAGTATCTTTCCACACCTTGCAATGCAGGAAATTATAGAGCAGGTGGAGAGGTCAGACGTGTGTAGAGACTTTACTGCATATTTCACTTCCCTGGTCCTTAGTTAGAGGTTAATAAAATGCTGTGTTACATTGATTCAGCTATAATTTTGCATTCCTCTACTCCAGGAGAAATTTAGCGGGCAAACGATACCATTAGGTTTATTTATTTATT
This sequence comes from Falcunculus frontatus, assembly GCA_013398115.1. Taxonomy (NCBI): domain Eukaryota; kingdom Metazoa; phylum Chordata; class Aves; order Passeriformes; genus Falcunculus; species Falcunculus frontatus. The sequence goes on from VZRV01001162.1 coordinate 772,858, forward strand.
TATTTCCCTTAGGCTTCCTTGGTCCTGTGTTATTCTTAAGGGAGTCAAATGATAAAATGAAAATTGACCCCGATGGAAATCATTAGTAGTTTGTAAGACTGTATTATGTGACATGGGGATTTCTCCAATGACCAAATGAATTTTACCCTTTTCTTTTCCTGGTTTCCAGAGAGAAGAGGGTTTAATAATCTACTGTGATGTATATCACAGCTTGCATGTGTTTATCCATTTTCTTACTCCCTACTAAGAACTTTTAAGCCTTTTGGTCTCATTTAAACAAAATGAAAAGTGAGAGCAATTAAAAAAAGCCAAACAAAAACAAAGGACACTGACCTTATTCTTAACCTCAGTGAGAGGACACTCGCAGAATTTGGTCAGCTCCTGTAAGCTGTCAGGGAATCCACAGAAGGGAGACTTACTAAAAGTGTTTAATTATGGAAAAACTTACAGCTGAAGTTCACATTTTATTAAATGCATGGACATCAAGCTGAGAAACTGAAATCACACAAATGAAAATTAATTCTTCTACTCATGGAACTAGCTCTTCTGCATGGTTTAAGGTTGACTCTCATACATATGAATAGTTTAGGTTACTTTCAAAATAAATCCTACTTCTTTGTCTCCTGTTTTGTAAGGTTTACTTTTGGAAAAGTTATGGTATTCCCCTTTAATGATTCAGGGTTTCCCCCCTCCCCACTAAATAGCTTTCTAAATCCATTGTTCCAAGGAAGTCTTGAGGAAGAAAACTAGGAATGACTGAAAAAATAATTTGCTAGTATCCAAGAAAGAAAAGACTGAAGGATTGAAAAAGAAACTCTGTTGTTATTAACATATTTTCTTGTTTATTTCCTTTTTACCAATAACAGTTTTTGACTGAAGACTAAATTTTAAAAATTTTTTATCCATATAACATGCTGAAGCAATTATTTGAAATAAATATTTCATAATTAAAACAATAAATAATATACAGCATAACTGTGCTCCAAGTTAGCATTAATAAAGTATTATATGTATAATTTTTACAACTAGAAGTATCTCTGTGGTTGTCATATTTTATTGTACACATAGCTTGATTGTTGCAGAGTAGACGTCTGCCAGAAACAGTTCAGTTTAACATGATGAATTTACTGTAACCCTGTCAAAAATTGCATAGCAATGCCAAAGTATCGCTTTGAATGTAGGTTGAAAAGCAGAAATAAGTGTGTTGAGGAAGGTTTTCAAATTCTCTCAGAATCCAGTCATTATTGCTATTATGGCCAGGCACATAGGAATGCTGCTGCTCCATGGGGGATTCCTGGGAAGTGAACATTACTTACTTAATCAGGGTAGTGAAAGGCAAAGTCGTGTTGACTGTAGGTGCCCTGCGCTGGTTATGAGCATCCCAGTGAGGACGCTGCCGCACAAAGGGCAGGCAATTTGAACAAAAGTGTAAGGGCTTTTTGAGGCCTTTTGTTAAAATTAAAATGAGAAGGGCACACTTGTTTGTGATATCCTCCATGGTGATTGTATTTCAGATGTTTGATTTTTACTAATTATGTATCAAACACTCCATCCAGCACTGCTTGGGTTAATATGCTTGTTGAAATCTTGTGTCTGAATGATTCGGGCCAAATTTGAGCTCAGATAAACAACAGAAGAGACAATAAGGAAAAGTATGTGCTCTCTGGAGGCTTAAAGGTAATTCTCTAGGATCCTGACATTTCAAGAAACAGTCTATCAGGAAAGGTAAGTACTCCTGCATCTTTGATAAAAGATTCTTCGGTGTCTTATGTGGTTTAAATAAATGTAAGATATCTCACTTTTTTCTCAGGTTAGATCTTTTTGTATTTTCAATAGAGGCCAAAGGTATTCTAGCATATTTCAAATAGAAGCTAAGATATGATCCTGGGATGTTCTCAAACACCATATTTGTATAATTTATAAAACTTTTATTTATGAAAGAGAATTATAAATCTGCATCTGCACAGGCCTACTGTCTGCCTACCTGTATGAATATTACTATAACCTTCAGGTAAATCCTGGAATTAAGGGTACCATATCAATACATAGTCTTCTTTAATGGACTTTTAAACCTTAGACAGCAGAACAGATTGTTCATATGTAGATACAATTAGTGTAAATGATTACTTCCTGACACTAATATACTAAACAGCAGACATGCATTGTTTGCTCTGTTATAATTTTCTATTGTTTAAGTGGTTTCAAACGCTGTGTATAAAGGTCCGGCAGAAGTTTAGCAAGGGGTCCTTCTGTCTTTGCTGATAGGTATAAAAAACTTCACCATTAAAACGAATATTAAATGAAGGAACCTGCATTTCCCTCTTACCTTTCCCTTCCCAGAATTGTGCCTCAGAGTTCTAGGTCAGATGGGGCCAGGCAGTTTGAGACCAAAAAAACCCAAACCCAAAGTGAAACCAAAATGAAAACCTCCTGAGAGGCCTGGAAAACTGGAAAGCATGTTCAAAAACAGCCAAAGGGAGAACTTCTTTGTTCCTTCGACAAACGTTGGTGAGGTATGTGGGAAAGCGCCTGTCTGTGAACTTTCCTTTCAATAGCTTTAATCACTGTATTTATGTCTATAAAATGTATTGCTATGTGACTGTAAATGTTAATATTCGTACATGCACATGAGTTCCTCTCTAACTAAATATTCTTGCTTGGATTGCTTATGGCTCACATCCTACTCTGCCTTGCTCCTGTGAATTATCAGCCCAGGATGCTGACGGACTGACAAGACACCCTCTTCTGCTACAGCTGAATTAGGGCTGATGCACATTACCCACAGTGCTGCCTGACAAATTGAATCATCTGCTCTAAGTGATTTTGCCTGTTTCAGAGTACTGGGAAACTCAAAGGGCATCAAGTCAAATTACACATTGATTGCTGTTTGCCCTGTAGCTTTTGCACACAGAAGGAATCACATACAACACTTAGAAGATTAGTGGAGACTGCATCAAGGGAATATCACATGTAAGCACGTGCAAGTTGGACTTCTCTGGTTGGTAGTAGCATCACAAGTCTAGCCATCCAGGAAAGAGCAAAATTTATGCTAATGTGTGCTTCCCAGTTGAAACAGATATAGACTTCGTCACCCTTCCTGCAGAGCTTCTAATACCCAACTTAGCCATACCATAATTCATGTTTGGTTTGAGGTTATTTTTCCTTCATCAAATAAACAAAATGTCAGAATATTACAATTAGAATTATGTCTAGATTTTTTTCTGTGGAAAAACAAATCCATATGTATTAATGTTTATGAACTACTCTATGTTAGAGTGTCTCTAACCACAGAGATCACTGATCTATGACTGTATGATCTACAACTATCCAGATTTTGGGTGACAGACAAGTAGCTGGATGTCTGAGAACACAACTTTTATTTTCAGTCTTTTCTTTGGAACCCAGAGATTAATACTTCCTTAAAAAGCTGTAGCAAAAATAATTTTAAAGAAAAATTCAAGAAAACAAAGATTTTCATATGAAAGGAGGTTGTATCCAGGTGGGGGTTGACCTGTTCTGCCAGATAACAAGTGATAGGACAAGAGGACAGGGTCTTAGGCTGTGCCAGGGGAAGTTTAGGTTGGACATTAGAAAGAAATCCTTCACAGAAAGGATGATTAGATATGGGAATGGGCTGCCCACCATCCCTAGAGGTGTTCAGGGAAAGACTGGACATGGCACTCACTGCCGTGGTCTAGCTGACATGGTGTTCAGTCACAGGTTGGACCTGAGCATCTCAAAGTCTTTTTCAATCTAAAAGAAGTCTGTTTTTCTGTGAACTGCTTATTGCAATAGCTGGTATTTAAAAGACAATACAAGATACTATACAAATTGCAGTGATATACCGGGCATCAGCACAAAGACTTATCTTTATTTTGTTAGCAATGTGTGCTCTAGCTGGGGCCTCTTCTTTCTCCTTCTTATGCTGACAAGCAAACTTTGCACAAACTCATAGAATCATCATGGCTGGAAGAGACCTCTAGGATCATCCAGTCCAACTGTCCACCCAGCACTATCACTGTAACTCCTAAACCACTGACCAGCACCACCCAGTGCCAGATCCAGATGCCTCTTGAACATGATAAACTCACAGCATGCTTCTCAGAAAAGTGTTGTAAATATTGCAAAATAATAAACGTCTGTTTATCTTAGTTTATTGATTTATAATTCATGTAGAGTAGGATAAAGTTCAGCATGGATCTCTGCGCTTCGGCTTTTCTGAAAGGTCGTCCAAGTAATTTAGTCCACTAAATGACCATGAAGATTTCTGATTTCTCTCTTTTGCTGTGAAAATTTCTTAATTGTTCCAGTTTTCTTACAGTTAGCTACTAAAAGCACTAACACAATTTCTCTAAAATTTTGTTTCTATTTCCGAGAAATCAGTCACTTGCTTTCTATTCTTGGTGTTCTCCCTTACAGTCAGAAAAAGACATGATGTGTAAACACATCACAAACATATGTTCTATTACTACTTCTATGAACTGAGGTTGCCAGTCAGTGAGAGGTGAGAGCAAATGAAACTGAGAGATTAATATGTGTATGCACAAACTTCAGGGCTGTTTCCTGTCACATTCTATGTTTTGAACAGGTCCTTAAGTTCTTTCACCTAATGCGTACTGCTCTGTCATGATCAATATTTTAGGAAGAATATGCTGCTCAGAACTCTTCCTAACACAGTTTCAGGTTGTTTGCTTAAGCTTAAAGCCTTTTTGTTTGGTTTGTTGTTTCAGTGAATTCCTTCCAAAGAAGCAAAGAAAACTTTCATTTATAGTTGCTTTCTTCACCAGATTTCATTTATAGTAGCTTTCTTCACCAGATGTGAAAGTGGTTTGGATTCAAGGACTGATAGTCTTCTGACTTGACCTAAAAATCTACTGTATCTGTTATGTAAGGTCAAATGTCTCAGCAAAACCTTCCACAAAAGTGACTCGTTAACTTGTACTTTTATCAGGTCCCTCCTGCATTTTTTTTCCTCCAGCTTTCTTGATTTCAGAAATGACAATGATGGTATTTGAGATTTCTGGGAATTTCTGCATTGTGATGCAAGTTGTGAACAGAGGGGTTTTTTTCTAGTTCTGCTTCTGGGCTGCCTCTGATCTTCATAATGTAGAGTGCAGTGCTGTCTTCCCTAGGCATTTCTCTTATCATTTTCTTAACTTGCTCTTCTATTCCTTGTATGAGGGTAGCTTGTGGAGTTATGTAAAGGAATCATTCACAATAGTAGCTAAGCTGCAGAAAAACATTGCTAAGGATTCAACAGAAATGAAGAATTATGACCATTTGTCCTTTTTTTAAGCTAAAAATAAGGAAAAGTGAAGGTCCCACAAGCCTCCAAAAAGCCCTTCACCTTGACCTGTCAAGCCAACAAAACTTGTACCCCTTCTAAAGGCAGCATTCTTCTAGTTCTGTAGAAGCGACTTTGCTTAGGACTGTATTAAGCTCAGAATGAGTAAACAAAAGGACTTGGACCAAAGCCACATGTTTGTTGATAAACATGTATTTTAAAAACTTGAACACCTTTTCTTTCCTCCCCCTCCCTGCATGCACCAGCAAATCACCACCCTTAGTAGAAAGCAATACATAGCAAGAGTAAAATGCTCTCCTCCCTGGAAAAAAAAAGATATTTAATTTTTGAATAAATATCCAGTTGGGGGGGGGGGGG